>CAUYUJ010020311.1:0-47500 GCA_963575745.1 Prorocentrum cordatum | reverse complement strand
TAGTCTCTAGGAAAAGCTGGAATATCTGGAATCCACATGGTTTTTCAATGGGGTAGTCTCTGGGAAAAATTGGAAAAGCTGGAGAAGCTGGAAAACATATTGTTTTTCAATGGGTAGTCTCTGGGACAAGCTGGAAAAGCTGTATTGATAAACACAAGGAGGATGACGACACCCATAATGAAGATCAAGGATGAGAGGAAGGAAGGCAAGAGAAGAAGAGAGAAAGAGAGGGAGAGAGAGATTCACATCATCAGCATCATCAGCAAAATCGTCGGCAGCATAATCGACAGCATCACAATTATCACCCTATGCCTATTCCTCATCCTCATCAGCATCATCATCATCATAATCACCATCAGTATCATCATCATCTTCTTCATCAGTATCGGCACATCATCATCAGCAGCAGCAACATTATAAGCATTGCGTCTGAAAAAGCCATGCACGACCCCAGCAGCGCCTTGGTACGTTTTTCCGGGCCCCGGTGCACTCCCGAGGCTGGAAAACGATGCTCTGGGATCCAAGATGCCATCATGCTTCAATGATACGAAAAATTCATAAATCAATAAGTCCCGCGGCACGAGCCCCGAAGGGTTCCAAGAAGATACTTGTGAGCCTTCGCGGGAGTCGGCCTCCAAGACGATACTTGTGAGCCTTTGTCGGAGTCGGCCTCACCAAAAAATTGCGTTTGTTGCCCCTTATTACCAATGACGAGGTTTTCTGTGTGAGTGGGCTGATTGAATAATCCTTCTCCGTCTTGTTTCAGACGGGACAGAGAAACTTTTCAGTTCCCCTCTCCCATAACTGAACAAGGAAACTTTTCAGTTTCCTTCTCCAGTGATTTGGAGACGGGGCAGAGAAACTTTTCAGTTTCCCTCCCACGTAACTGAGCAAGGAAACTTTCAGTTTCCTTTTCCAGTGATTTGGAGACGGGACAGAGCATTTTTTCAGTTTCCCGCTCCCGTAGCCGAACAAGAGAACTTTTCAGTTTCCTTCTTCAGCGATTTGCAAGCGAGAGCGGGAGCGAGACACTTTTCAGTTTCCTTCTCCAGTGAGCCTGGAATGGCAGAGGGAAACTTTTCAGTTTTCCTCTGCCGACGGGGCAGGAAAACGTTTCAGTTCCCCCCCCCGTACCGAACATAGCTTCCATGTCCATGACCGAAAAGGAAAACTTTTCAGTTTCCCTGTTCGGTCGATGGCTCAATCTATCGCTCCATACTGCTGGGAGGCATCCCAAGAGGCCATCACATACATCAAAGAAGCCTCTGACCACGACGAGGTGGACAGCGCCAGTGGCACGAGCTCCGAAGGGTTCAGCGCCATATTCAATTCTCTCCTCCTCCTCCTCCGCCTTCCTGCTCCTCTTGCTGGTTTCCCCTCCCGCCACTGGCCAGGGAGCCTTTTTCAGGTTCCCTCTCCAGCATATCAGACGGGCAAGGAGGAGAAGGAGGATGAAGAGGAGGAGATTGACGATTGGAATTTGGAGCGAAAGCGAAAAGGTATGATATTGGGGGGGGGGGGACCGCATCTATATACATATATACATATATAGGTATGTGTGCATATACATGCATATGTCTATGTTTATGTTTATGTTTATGTGCATGCCAGTATACATGTATTTGTGTACGTCTATGTAAACGTATGTGTTCATGTGTATGTAAATGTGTATGTACATGTACATGTATATGTACATCTTTTGTAGTTGTATATGTATTTGCTTTTGGTTTGTGTTGTTTGTACTGGTATTTGTACTTGTACATGTATATCTATATGTAGATGTATGTGTATATGGGTTGGTCTTCGCATTTGTCTATGTGGCTGTATTTGTATGAGCGCGTTCACACATATATATACACATACATATACATATATATATGTATGTATGTATGTATGTATGTATGTATGTATGTATGTATGTATGTATGTATGTATGTATGTATGTATGTATGTATGTATGTATGTGTGTGTGTGTGTGTGTGTGTGTGAAGGCCGTCTTGGGCAGGCCCGAGACCTCGGGTGGCCGCGGGCAGGCTCGTCTGTAGTGTTCTGGGGCGGTTTGGAGGCTCTCTGGGGCCCGGGGCCACGAAGAAGTGTTTGGGGGCTCTTGGGGGGGCCAGGGGGGCCGGGGTCACTAAGGTTTCTTTCGAATTTATTCGAATGGAGATATCTATATATGTGTATATATACGCATGCATAGAAGACGCCTACGGCGAACCACCGCCGCCCCCTGCCTTTTGGAAACGCCTATGTGGACAAGCGTTGAGCCAGCGTCTTGCCAAGCTGTCGGACTACGTGTTCCCCCAGCCGTCGTGGGAACCCTTTGAGGAACATTTTGTTGTGTGAGGGGGAGGGAGGACGAATGGGAGGGAGATGCAAAGGAGAAGGAGGAGGAGTCTGAAGCCCCTCGGGGCCTCCTTTGGGGCCTCTTGGGGGCTTCTGAGGGCCCTTTGGGTCTCTTGGGGGCCTTCTGGGGGCCCGTAGTGGGCGTCGTGGGCCTGCTCGGGCCTCTCGGAGGCCTCTCGGAGGACGCCCTTTTGGGCACTGTAGAGCCGTCTTGGAGGTCGGCGGGGCCCTCTTGGGGCCCTCTTGGGGCCTTTCAGGTGGCCTCTTGGGCTGTCTTTGGGCCCTCCCGTCTGGGGGCCTTCTTGGGGGCCTCTTGGGCCATCTTGGGGCTATCTTGGAGGCCTCTGGGGCCGTCACTCCGTCGTCGCATGCTGGAAACCCGAAATAGGGACACATACAACTTGATCCTCTTGGATCTTGGATCCCTCTTGGGGCGTAATGGGGGCCTCTTGCCGTCTGGAGGACATCTTAGGCCGTCTTGAACTTGGGGCCGACTTGGAGGCCATCTTGGCTGTCATTGAGGCGTTTTTTTACCATCTTGGAGGCCATCCAGGGCATCTTCGAGGCATCGTGGAACGATCATGTGCGGACATATTCTTGCCTCCCGCCTTACCCGTGTGGCCAGCGGGTCAAGGCGAATGCCACTGAGCACCATTAGAAACGTTCAAATCAGTAAAGCTTAGCACGCCGTGCACCCTTGTGAAGAATGCGGGTGGTGGTGGATCTAGTGGCCTTCGGCCCATCCCGCCCCCACGCCTGGGTCGTAGGTCAGATGCCTTTGGGATGCCAGTGGGGATCTCTTGGGGGGCTCTTCAGGCTCTTGGAGGTGGTTTTGGCGTGTCTTAGCGGCCTCTCGGGGCCTGATTTGGGCCTCTTGGGTGTCTCCTCGAGCTTCTGGGGGCCTCTTGGGGACTTGCTGGCAGTCTCGGGGGTCATCTCGGGGCGGAGGGCTCGATTTGTCGGTTCGTGCTTCCCATCTTGGGCCCCTTTTGGGCCCTTCTGGAAGTCCTCTTGGGTCGTCTAGGGAGCCTCTTGGGCCTTCTTTGGGCTCTCTTGATTTGGAGCCTTCTTTGATGCCTCTTGTGCCGTCTTGGGGCGATGTTGGAAGCGGCAAGGCCGATTTGGGATCATTCAAGAACCCAGAAAGTCGTTGGTTACTGCCTCTTGGGGTCTTCTTGAAAGGCACCTTGGAGCCATCTTGCACCATCTTGCAGCACCTTGGAGCCATCCTGGAGCGCTCTGGGGCGACTCGGTACAGTCTTGGATCGTCTTGGGGTCCTCTTGGCTTGTTTTGGGGCCCACTTGTCCCCAGTAAAATCTAGCGAGAACACGCGGGGACCTGCGACGCACCGCAAGAAATCCGGCAATTTGGGGTTCAGGCCTTTGAACATTCTGATGCTTCGCGTAACCCCACCAGTGTGGCCCAGTCGTTCATCCCGCTCCCTGGATCTGTCCTTCGAGCCGTCCAACCAAAAAGTATCCCCACCAGCGCCCCCCTGGCAAGCACACGTCGTTGGGACGGTTGGAGCCTGGCGCCCCACTGGCGACTCGCTCCTCGGGTCTCGCGCCTGCCCCCATTCAGAATGACGGACACGGTTGCTCAGGTACTCGTCATGCCTCTGTGTGGGTCGTGCCTCACGGCAGGCATCGAATTCCTCGACATTTTGTCCTGCACGTGCCCGAGCTTCCCAGGATGCCCCCCGCCGTCAGCTCCCCCACAGCCTCGCGGCTGCTTTGTGAGTGGGCCGGCTGGCTAGCGGCGCCTCTTGTAGCTAATTAGGCTTGCCCGTTGGCCCGGACATCCTGCTCGCCGCCTGCCTCTTCGCTGGCGGCCGCGACCGAAAAAGTAACCCCACCAGCCCTTCCAGAAACGATGCCCAGGCGAGTTGCCCTGATCAGGCATGTGGAGGAGAATGCCGTGGTAAAGATGGCTGGGGAAGCCGTCATACCCCAAGAAGAGGGGATAGAGGAGGAATTGGAAGAGGGGGAGGATGAGGGGGAAAAAGGGGAGGGAGGAAAAGAACAAGCGGATGAGGAAGAGGAGGATGATGAGGAGGAGGGATTCCAGATTGGCCAGAGGCCTCTTTGATGCCTCCCGGAGATTATTCGGATGTCCCTTGAGAGCTTCTTGGAATCCTCTTGGGGTGTCTTGGGGGCCTCTTGGCGGTCCCAGGAGCCTCCTGGAGCTTCTTGGGTCTCTCGGGGGAGCCTCTTGGGGCCTCTTTGGGGGTCTCTTGGGACTCTCTTGGGGGCCTCTTGGGGGCCTCTTGGGGCCTTCTGAGCGCCTCTTGTGGCCTTCTTGGGGCACTCTCGGGAGCTTTGGGGGCCATCTTGAGGCCATCTCGGAGGCGATCGATCAAATAAGGACGGGTACTAAATTTGAGCCCCCCCAGCAGGCCCAAATGGGCCCATCAAAAATCAATGGTTCTGGTTGCTTTTTCGTCGAGGTCATCTCGGACGCTCCAACGCCTCGCGGAACCTCCCGTCCAGGTCCAGGGGTAGGGGGTAGGGGAATGGATCAAGACGCCCTCCCCGCCCGCAAGCCGTCTCGCTCACTTCCACCCGCCCTCCCAACACATACGTAGCACCCGAGCCTGGCCCGAGCCTCAGCATATTCAGCACTCGTCTTGGGATGGACAGCTACTGGGGGTATCCGCCGCCGCCGCCGTCTCCGCCGCCGCCGCCGCCTCCGCCGCTGCCGCCGCCGCGCCGCCGCCGCCGCCGCTGTCCGCCGCCGCCGCCGCCGCCGCACCGCCCCGCCCGCCGCCGCCGCCGCCGCCGCCGCCGCCGCCGCCCGCCGCCGCCCCCGCTGCTGAATCGCCGCCGCCGCCGCAGCCGGCGAGCCGCCGCCGCCGCCGCCGCCCCCGCTGCCGAATCCCGCCGCCGCAGCCGCTGCCGCGCAGCCGCTGCCGCCGCCGCGCCGCCGCCGCGCCACCGCCGCCGCCGCCGCCGCCGCTGCCGCCGCCGCCGCCGCCGTCGCCACCGCCGCCGCCACCGCCGCAGCCGCCGCAGCCGCTACCCCCGCCGCAGCCGCCGCAGCCGCCGCCGCCGCCGCCGCCAACTGTATTCTGTATTGTTTTTTGACAGGGATGTTGGGGGGAGGCCGCATCGGGTTCGCTGCGCATGCTCCGAATTTGGAGGCATTTTTTCAATACTTATATTTAAGAACTATTTTAAAACAATCAAGGGACGGCGGGGGGGCCCTCATTGTCCCTGGTTGGCTCCCGGTCGCCTGGGGGAGGGGGTGTATGTTTATAGGGAACAGTGATACACCCCTCCCCCACGGGGAAGAAGGGGGGTTGGAAGAGGAAATTCTCTCAACCACTCACGCCCTAAAGGTGGGATTCAATCCTCAGGACTGAAGGCGATCCATCTTGTGTTTCGCGGCACGGTGGCGGATAATTTGAGATGGGGCAAGGGCCTTCTTAGGACGAATCGGCTACCTCTTAGAGACTTCCTAGAAGGCAGGAGAGCATTAGAAGGTCCACCCCCCTCGCCCTGTTCCCCTCCCCAGACCTCATGCGGATCGTTTTTGTTTTCAATCCGCGGGCCTGAGAGGCCCGATCCCACCCCCGGGCTCGGCCTTTCGCCCGTGACCGTTTTTTTGACCTTCGCAGGGCTCACGGATGCCGACGGCGACCCCAGCGCAGGCGTTCAAGGTTGACCGCCGCCAGTTGCCAGGAATCGGCCGACAACGAACGAACCGTTCTTTCGGAGAGCCGCTATCGTTCAAGCTAGCTTACGATCCTCGTGGTGTCAGAAATCAGCGCGCAAGTCGTCACAACACGAACTTGCCAGGTAGTTTTCCGCCAGTGGTCTTGGCATGCGCGCCGCCAAAGGTGGCCGAGACGCAGCCGTCCCTCTTGTCCGAGGGCCGGCAGCTGTCCGGGACGTCCGAAGGCAGGCGGAGCATCAGCGTCTGGGAGGACGACAACTGGCTCTGAGAGCCGGGATCGAGCCAGCTCGCGGGATGGGCGGGAGGAAGTCGAAGAAGTAACAATTGCATAAGCATGATGTTTCGGAGGCCCACGCGGAATTCATGGATCGACACTGGACCTCCTTTTCCTGGCGCGCGGAGCCCGCCAGGGGCGGCGCTAGAGGGGTCGCCAGGGGGGGAGCCAGCGCCGATCCAAGGATTCCGCGCGGACCTCTGACATCTTATATGAATGTTTTTTTCTTATTCTTATTCTTCTAGGGAGGAATATCGGGAGGAGGGGTGGGGGGGCAGGCAGGCGCACGCAGGAAGAAGGGATCGTTCAGGAGCGTTCTGGAACGCTCTCAGAACCTCCAGGAATCAGTCGGAGCGGCCGCAGCGCGCGATACATCCTCCAGGTCCGTAGGCGGCCAGCTCGGGGATCGATCTTTCCCTCCGTTTTGTAGCCTCGTGGACATGGCTGGATTTTTCTCTATAGCCTGGCTCGACCGCAACCCTCGGCACATCCTGGGGCCGATATGTGCAGAACCCCTCAGAGCACCGTTCCTCAGACCCCCCTTGGAGAGGAGGAGGTTCTAGGGCCGAGGAGGTTTCCAAGAGACCGCAGCTTGTTTCTGCTTTTCCAAACTTTGGATTCTGGAGGCCCCTCACTGGGTCCCAGGGCCGTCAAACATCAGCTCTGTATGGGATGGGGTGGTCAAAACCTCTGGGGCTGCACGTCGTGACAAAGCACGCAGCGTCGTGGGTCTGCTGAGGGAGGGGTCAGGCAGACCCGGGAAGAGGACAGCCTGCTCCAGGGCGTTCTCTCGACCACCTTCAGCTTTCAGAGCCTTCTGGAGCGATCTGGAACGCCCTCCGCGCCCGATGCAGATCCGCCAGCTCTTTAGACATTTCCAGTGTGCCTCGTCCCGAACGCCTTTTCCTCTTGCCGTCGTCCTCACGGAGGGAAGATTCGAGAACGATGAGGCGGAGGAGGACGATAAGGAGGAGGAGAAGGAGGAGGGAATGAGGGATCACGGAGCAAGAGGCGGAGGAGGCAGAGGAGGCAGAGGAGGCAGAGGAGGAGAAGGAGAAGGAGGAGGAGGAGGAGGAGGAGGAAGAGGAGGAGGAGGAGGAGGAGGAGGAGGAGGAGGAGGAGGAGGAGGAGGAGGAGGAATAACACCTCTGGATCCTTCCCTGACTTCCCTATTTCTCCACCCCCCCTCTACCCGTCCTGCTCGGCTCACATGCGAGGCCTTTTGTTTCGACATGTTTGCCCGGCTACTGATCGAGGATCCCCCATTGAGGGTCGAGGAGCGAATCCCTCATCGAGGATCCCTCCGAGAATGGCCACCCCCATCTAAGATGCATGATTACCTAACAGCGAAGACTGATAGGCTTCTAGTGGGCTCAGAAGAGAGCATCTTGACTCCCGAGGGGGTTCTGGGCGGATGCCGGGGAGAATCCGGGGACTCCCCGGGACTCCCCAGGGGGGTCTGGGCGGGTGCCGGGGAGGATCCGGGGACTCCCCAGAACACCATTCCCAGGCCACATTTTGAATGCCCGGAGCCAACTGTAGGCCACTTCGTGTTCTTCGTGTTCCCAGAACACCATTCCCATGCCACATTTTGAATGCCCGGAGCCAACTGTAGGCCACTTCGTGTTCTTCGTATTCCCAGAACACCAGTCCCAGGCCACATTTTGAATGCCCGGAGCCAACTGTAGGCCACTTCGTGTTCTTCGTGTTCCCAGAACACCAGTCTTGTACCATATTTTGATAGCCCGGAGTCAACTGTGGGCCACTTCGTGATCTTCGTGTTCCCAGAACACCAGTCCTGTGCCATATTTTGAATGCCCGAGCTGAGGCAGGCTGAGGCCGAGGCAGGCTGAGGCCGAGGCAGGCTGAGGCTGAGGCTGAGGCTCGCCGAGGCAGGCTGAGGCTGAGGCTGAGGCAGGCTGAGGCTGAGGAAGCTTTTAAGGCGCATGTGTGCGGCATCGATGCGATAGCCCCATTTTGAAATCGACCCCTCCATCCTTGGAGCTGCTGCAAGTTTTAAAGATGAATATGCGCTGTTGCAAATATCAAGCTTCAGGGTCAGAAGCGGTGAGGATGTATCATTCGAAACGCCCGGTCCACCCTAGCGACGCGTTAGGGGGTGCGGCAGGGAGGAGTTATCGATACGCAACGGCTGGAGGAGGACGAGGAGTAAGAGGAAGAGGAGGAAGAGGAGGTCCAGGAGAAGGAGGGAAGAGGAGGGTGGGGGCGAATTGGAGGAATTGGTGGATGAGGGAGGAGGAGGAGGGAGGGTGAGTGACGACGGTCGCGAAGCGAGTTCGGGTGAAATTGCCAAGCCCGACGAGCTAACTCAGTGCGGCTGAGGACCTTCGGTCACCGCCCTGCGAGAATATTAGCGAGATGCTCAGCTCGATTTGGGTTCGTGGCCTCGTGGCGTTCGCGCCCAAGGCCTCGCAAACTCTGATTATTTGGCTTACGCCGCACCGCCGACCCTTTGGGGGAGAGTCGCTGTTGCGGCTTTTGGGTGCTGCGTGACTTATGCTTGTATTTACATCGAAGACGCCTACGGCGAATCACCGCCGCCCCCTGCCTTTGTGGAAGCGCCTATGTGGCCGAACGTTGAGGCCAGACCTGCCAAGCTATCGGACCATGTGTTCCCCAAATCGGTTTGGAAAGCCTTCGGGGAACACGTGGGCATCTTGAAGGTCATCTTGGCCGTCTGGAAGGCCATTTTGACCCTTTCTGGCCTTCTTGGAGGACTTCTTGGAGGGCTCTTGGACCGTCTTGGAGGCCATCTTGAGCGTCTTGGACCCGAGCGAAACGGCCGTTTCAGGCATTGACCGCCGCAGTTTCCGGGTGGCCGGCGGGACGCGCCGGAGCCCCAGGGGGAGTTTTTTTGGAAAAGGAACCAAAACCAAAACCGAGAGGATTCAGCACGCCAGGCACCCCTGCGATGAATCCACAGGTGGCGGCGGATCTAGTGGTTTTCGGTTCATCCCGCCACAGTGCCTGGGCTGTGATTCAGAGGCCTCTTTGATGTTCGTTGGGATCTCGTGAGAAGCCTCTCGGGGGCCTGCCCGAGGCAGTTTGGAGGCATCTGGGGAGGGCTGTTTTGGGGCCTCTCTTGGGCCTCTTTGGGGCTTCTTGGGGGCCTCTTGGGGCCCCTTGGGGGCCTCTTGGGGCCTCCCAGGGGCCTCTCGGGGCGGAAAGCTAGAATTTTCGGTTCATGGTCCCCTTCGTGGGCTCCTCTTGGGGCCCTCTTGGGGGCCTTGTGGGCTGTCTTGAGGCCCACTTGGGCTGCCTTGGGGCCCCCTTGGGCCGTCGTGTGGCCTTCTTGGGGGCCTCTTGGGCCGTCTTGGGGCGGTCTTGGGGGCCTCTGGGGCCGTCTTCGAGCGTCCGAAGCTCGAAAAGGCGAGAAAGCCAAAAACCTTCAACCACACCAATGAAAATCAACAGTTTTGGCCTCTTGGAGCCCCCTTGGGGGGCCTCTTCGAAGCCTCTTGGGCTGTCTTGGAGGTATCTTGGGCTGTGTGGAGGCCATCTTGGGCGTCTTGGGACGATGTTCCGGCGACTCGGGGCCCTCTTGGACTGTCTTGGAGATCTCTTGGGGCCCTCGTGGCCCGTTTTGAGGCCCTCGATGCCCCCCCCCGCAGGCCGGCCCAGATAGACCCCCTCCAAATCGACCAGGACGGGCTTCTGGGGGAGGGGTTTTGGGAGGGGGAAGCATCTCGCACGCCGATGAACCCCAAGGGTTCGGCGGACTAGCATAATGTCCACACTGAACAAACCACAGTTCAGGCCCTTTGTGTAGACGCATCCGAGGACTACTATGCACCATACCCCCCGCGATATGCAGTTTCACCCCTTCAGGCAGACCGAACATGACCCAATCAATGTTAGTGGATTCGAAACGCGGGCTAGCTCTCCATGCCTTCAAGGTGGTATGAGGGGCGGAACTGAAGCACTTTAGGACGTGAACGCTAGCACAGCCGAGGGAGCAGGAGGGGGAGTGGGCCGCTCAGATTTCTTCCTGTGGATCCTGCCTTCAAGCTCCTTCTCTTTTTCTTCCACTGTGTCAATCGTGGCGCGGAGCAACCTCACGCGCACGAGGAACGCTTTGCGTTCGACTTGATGACACCTGTACCTCTCAAGCTCGGGGACGCATGCACGGTAGGCGGCAGTCCTGGCTAGAGTATCCGCTGCAGATTTGCTTTGCACGAGCCATGGCGGGATTGTGCTTCTGACTGGCTTTGCTGTTCCCCGGTGTGAGCTGGTAAGCGACACAGCGACCGAGAAAACATCTCGATCTCGGAACAGCTTGCGGATTTCCCGCCAGAGGTGAGCGTCGGGCCCCGACGGTGATTGGAATCGGCGCTCCGCCCACCCGTCGGCCACCCCGCTGTTGTCCGCTACGTATATCATGCTGCCTCCAGTCAACTGCCATGTCAGCAGAAGTGACCGAAGTTCTCCCCGTGGTACTGTCTGCCTGGGGCCTACCGGTGGGCCCGAGACGGTGGATCGCAGCTGCTGAGCTTCCAGTGGCCAAGCTCGCGTAACGCTAGCTCGAATCTCAGGTTCCGTCTGCCATAGCTGAAGCCAAGAACGCATGCATTCTGCTGGCATCCTCAGTGCGGGATCCTGCGGTGCCTTCAATGCGAGGAGCGTGGTCAAGCAGCGCTCGAGAGACATGGCGCAGCAGGCCGCGCCGAGCCTTCGCCTGTAGGTCGAGAAGTACGTGCCGAAGACCCCGTGGATTTGCTAGGCGTAGGACCCTGCGGCCTGAGCGCCTAGGTGCTCCAGCTTCGACGTGGTGCTGTGCCGACGCCCAGCTGCAGCAAACTTGTGATCCTGCCGATGAATCGTTTCATACTTCTGGAACCTATTCCTGCGCGTGACGCGCACATGACGTCTGCCATTGCCGAGGTCCGTGTCCAAGTAGTTTGCCGTCTTCTGCGCCTTCACCTGGCACCCACCCATCCGCAGAGCTCGAGCGGCCCGAACTGCATCAGGGTCATATGTGCAAATGATGACGCTCTTGTTGGTCACCCGCAGCTTCATTCCCGCCAGGCCCTTGCATTTAGCCTTGAGGCTGGTGATCAGTTGCTGTCGAACGCTGTGTCGAGAGCCGACTGCCCGCTGCGCCAGGTCGTCGGCGCAGATGCGGTGACTCATGTTCGGGTGCGCCCTGGAAATTCTATCTAGAATATAATGCGTCATGCTGCGGCCAAACCTCGTTCCCGACCTGGCTCCCTGAACGATCGATTGGGTGGGCCCAACCGGGGGCGCCCAGGACTCGGACTGTCCCAGGAGCCGTGGCGCCGCGCACTGCGCCACCCCGAGGCACAAACTGGCGGTTGGAAACCTTGACTTGAGGCTTGCTGGAATGAGAAGTTCCCGTCGGATATTGTCGTAGAAGCCGCCTATGCCTAGGAACCCCATCTCTGCTGGAACATGCAGCCGAGACGCGACCTCCTCTTGCAAGGTCCTAAGGAAGGCCTCGCGGAGCGCAGCGGCGCCGCGCGCCGCGGCGTCCCCAAAGGACCCGAGGACTCTGCCCACTCCTGGAGGACTGGCTCCCGTACAAAAGACCACAGCCGACTGAACATCGACAGGAGGCCAGCGATGCGGTCGCCTTCCGTCTTCTTTGAGAGAAGGCATGCGAGTGCAGCCATCACCTGATGCGGCCAGGTGGTCTCGGCTTCGATGATCGTGTAGACCTGCTCCAACTCATCACTCACCCAGCGCGGACAAGGGGAGTCGTTCAAAGTCGACGGGCGTCCTTCGATCGATTACATTCGTGCACCTGGTCGCATTCGTCTGGCAGCTTTGCAGATATCTTCCCCTGTGATGTCAGGCAACGGGTCCGCATCGACACGCCCCCGAGCCATGCGAAACGCGTTCTGAACTGCGCCGACTGCTTCTCGCGCATGAGCCCAAGGTGACCCCCACTGGGTAGCTTTGTGGTCGACCAGGTCGCGGGGGTGGAAACGGATGGCGCCTTCCACCTCCATCTCCTGTCTGACCGTAGGCTCCTGACGCAACCATTTGTGCAGAGTTCCCAATGCAACTGGTGTCCCCATCCAGGCGCCCAAATCCTTCGTGGCTTCACGACTCGCTCTCTGCTGGCACCTCACTGCTATGCGTGCAGCTGCTTGCGCGCAAACTGAAGGCGTATCTGCAAATTTGTCAGCGGAACAGCTCTGTTGGCCCCAGTTGTCCTGGGCTGCCTACGAGGAACATGTTCCACAGCTGCCCGCTGGACCTGCTGCAGATCCGTGAACGTAGCTTGCCATCTGCGCCAAAGCGGATCCCTGGCTGACTTCAAAACTGCATGGACCTGCTCAGGTCGTTCATTGAAATGATTGTCCAAAACCTCCAGCAGCTGGAACCGTTCTTCGTGGCCTGGCCCTCGTTCGATGTGCCGAAAAAGACCAGGCAACACCGTGGATTACATGCGCCACCAGATGGCGATCACGTCTCTCTCTGGAGTGATGCGCTGGCGTTCCTGCTGATGAGCAACTCCTTCGCGTAACGTAGCACTCTGCGCGCGGGGCGGTCCAACCGCTGGCGCTGAGCTGTGATGCTGATGGATGACCTCCTCCTCTGAGGTGACCCACGAAGCGTATGTGGACGATGTCGCAAGTGCAGTGGTTGTGCTGTTGAGCGAAAAGGCTACGGAACGAAGAAACGAGGGCGATGATGGGCACTTCTCCGCGGGAATGGACCCTGCACGCCTACGACGTTCGTGCCACAGCTCATCTGACACCTGGAACTCAGGTGAGGGAGGAAGAGGAGAGGGAGGGAGGACCGAGGCCGAGGGAGGGGGAGGACTGGGGATGGGTTCCCCACAGTTTGAGCGCTTGGGGGTGTGGGGGTGGTGCAATTCATCGGGCGCGAGGGGGCTACGTGAAATGGGAGTCGTCACAGCTGGACTCGCCTCGCACGGAAACGTGCACGCGCCGCCAGAGCGCGCCTCGCAACCCCGAGCGGGACTCCGCTCGACCTCTAGGCGAGGGTGAAAAGAAGTTTCATCGGCCCAAGGGGGCTCGAAAGTTAAGTCTGGGTCACACCTACAGGAAGCGGCGGCCTCAGGATCACACTCAGCCTGGGAACTGCTTTCTGGGTAGGGGTCAGGCTCTGTCTTGCCAGGCCCGTGGTTGAATGAGATCTCCGAAGAACAGATCGTATTGCGAAGGCCTTACGGCCGGTGCCGCCGACCCTGAAGACGAAGCTGTCTGTGACGCCGTGAAGGCCGAAACGTCGTATATGCTAGAAATGTAAGTTTCCGATGGAAAAGTAATGAGTGTGGCCTCTTGGGCCCTTCTTGGGGGTGCTCATGGAGGGGGCCTGGGACGTCTTGGAGGCTTCTTGGACGGTCTTGGGGCTATCTTGGGCGTCTTCGGCCGATCTTTGGGCGACTCGGGGCACTCTTGGGCCGTCTCGGGGGCCATCTTGGGCATTCGGACCTCATTTGGAGTGTTTTCGAGGTTTCGAGGCCGCCCGAGGAAAAACGAATCTGCCCCCCCCCCCCCCCCCACCCCCCCCTGGGACCCCTCCCCCCCCCCCCTGGGGAAGGGATCAAAGGGAAGGGGCTTCCCTTCGAATCGACAACGGCATGACGGCAGGAGGGTACGGCCCAAAAAGAAAAAAGGGGGAAGGAAGAACAGATCGTGTTTCTTTTTTCTCGACTCTGCCCGTCGCTGCCTCGCGGGTCCCAGCCGACTTGGAGCCAGCTGTCGGAGCGTTGCGTGGTCCAGCGACCTGTGGCAGCCACCGAGGTGCATCGAGTAAGCGAGCCACCAACTGCTCTGCGCTCTTCCTCAGTCTGATGACCAGGCCGATGCGTGGCCTCCACGGTGCACGGACCACCGGTGCAATACCCAAGATACAGGACGTGGCTGTCTCCGAGCAGATCATGCAGTCAACGTGCGTGCCCTCTGTAACCTCAACGCTGGCCGTCTTGATAACTGGCGACCCAACAACTTTTGCAAGGAACCTCGAACGCTTCATCGCCTCCACCGACGCATTGACATCTCCGAGCCCAAACCAAGACAGCCGCATGGTATTCAGCAGCGCTCCAAATCGCTGGAAGCGTCCGAGGTTGGGCCCATCGAAGCCGGGTCTGAAGCCGTAGGACGGGTGAGCGTAGACAGCCATGGCCACGATGGAGTAGCCCTTGAGATGCAAACTGGTCTCGATGAACCCGTCGTGCTGCTGGTGCCCTGGAGCTGCCAATGGCCGTGCAGCTGACGGACGAACTCAAACCAGCAACTGTGTCTGTAAATGACCGCGAGACAATATCCACTCTCCTCCGTCCTTGGCCCGAGCCTGCTGAGACTGGGCCACGCGCTTATCCCGCGCGCGAGCTGGATTAGGCAGCAATCGCAGCTTAGCTTGTCGAGACTTCTTATCCCACTTGCGAAGGTCGGAGCCGTTGACCGGCGTCCCGACAACCCCATGAATCTATAAGATGATTTGGCCAGGGAATCCCAAGGCCTGTCTCCATCCAGTACACGTGGTATTGGTGTAAAGAAGTGTCGAGAAAGCCTCCGTGCTGGCCTCCTCTGACCCCTGGGACAGCTGCGGGCTTTCCTCCACCATGCCGTCCACGGGCGAGGTGAGCTTGCTGCCATTCCTTGTGGAACCTAGCCATTTGGACTTGGGCGGCTGCGAGCCTCCCTCGTCCGTCTGGCCCTTGCCCCGCTTCGACGTGGGGGGGCGCCTTTGCCCTTTCCGATGCGCTTCGTGGCATTCTCCCTGTGCTCCTGGGTCAGCTTCTCCTGAGCCGCGCGCTTGGCCTCGGAGAGCTTCTCCGCTGCCGCGCCCAGCTCCTCGTCGTCTTCCGAGCCCGCGGGTGTGGCCTGCTTCTTGGTCCTATCGGCCTGTGCCAAGACCAAGGCAGCAGTCCGTTCCTTCTCTCGCGCCCCTCCCAAGGCACTCTGCAACCTCACTGCGTTGGCCATCGTGCTTGTGGTCCGCGTACTTCCACGTGCCTACGGCCCGCTTGACCGTCTCGGCCGCGTGGTGGACGTTGCCTGGAGACGCCGCCTTGATGGCTCGAGCTGAGCTACCTTGGACTGCAACACCGTCTTCAGGTCCTGGTCATCGGTATTCTGAATGGCTGACCGCAGGAGCGAAGAGGCACTCTGTGATGCTGTCTCCGCTGCCTCTCCGTTCGCGCCTTTGCCCCCCGCCAGCTTGTCCAAGCCCTTGCCAGTTTTGCCGTTGCGTTGGGTGTCTTTGCGGGACTTGTGCAACTTGATTTGCCTCTTGCAATTCGCGCATTCCCTGTTGCTGGCCATGCACGTCCACGCGTGCAGCGAGACCAGATATGACCATTGCTCGCCGTGGTATGGAATCTCTTGTTTTGGTTGTCACCGGGAACGATTCACTGGGATGCTCTGGGTGAAATGCCCCAAGCACCTCGCGCAGGCACAAGAAACGAGCTCGCCCAAATGGTCCTGAGCCCAGATTGCTTGAGAGGGCGGAGGAGGATGAGGGAGGGAGGGGGGAGCAGGGAAAAGGCAGGTGGAGGGGAGGACGAAGGAACGAGGGAGGCAGGGAGGAACAGATGAGATAGAAGGAGGACGAGGAGATGGGAGGGGGGGGGAGGGAGGCAGGGAGGAGCATAGCTGTCACCCTGGTACTGGCGTCTTAGCTGCACCCGATGCTCTTCTTCCGTCCTGGCCCTGTGCCAGGCCATGCACGACGAAACAAGCCTCCTCTGGCGATCCGGCGCGCCCGTCGCTCGCCGTGACTCTCCTGCAACGACTGGGGACGGAACTGCGAAGCAAAGGCTCCCCTCGTATCCCTCCCGTCCTGCTCCCCGCCTCTCCTCTCCTCCTCTCCTCTCCTCCCCTCTTCTCCTCCCTCGCCGACTTCCGTTGTCGGTCATCCCACAGTTCCCCTAGTTCCCTCTTCTCCTCTCCTCCTCTCCTCCCCTCTACTCCTGCCCTCGTGTCACCTCCTCTTCTCTCCCCTACCCTTCGGCGCTTCTCTCCTCTCCTCTCCTCCTCCCTCTTAGTCTCGGCTCGAGAGCTTCGCTCGGAGCGAGCCCAAATGACAAGCACCCCGCATTCATTCTTGCTTCGCGGGACCAGACACGGCCCATTCCAGGCCGTGACAGATTGGCGTCACCTGCACGTTCAGTCCACGCCCACGCGCGCCATGGATCGGAAAGGTCCCCGCCGTGCGCGTCCCAATCCTCCGCAGCCCAAGCCACTAAGCAAGGGCCGTCAACAGGCAACTTTACCAGTTTGCAACCTGTCCCGAAAGGAATCCTGCGTCGCCTCACTCCAGAGCAGTTGTGGCGTCGACCGAGCAGTCGCTGCATACAACGAGCTGGCGCACAAGCATACCACCGAGTCTGACATCGTATGCCAACAACTCCGCTCCAACCAGCACAAGCTGAGGGGTGAGCAGATGAAGCAGTGTGGGAAATCAAAGGTCAGCGACGCAATGCTGCTCCACTCCCTGACGCGCAAGATGGGCTCCAGCCGTGACTCACCAGGGTCTACGGCCTCGGTCGATGCCTACCAAGGCACCGACATCATTTCATTCATCAGCCTCGATGCACATGTTCAGGATGTGCCCACCGCTATTGCGCCCACCAGGGTGGTAGACGGCACATCAGACACCAACACCATGTCAGCACGCACGCTAAAGGTGGGAAGCCGCCTCCTGCAGAAATGCGTTTGCAGGGCAACCCCCTTGCCACAACCGTCCTGGGACAACCACCGTGTGTTTCAAGGTTCAACCAGTCGAAAGCCACCTGGAGGAACAATGGGGTCAACGACGGACGAATGTCACCGATCGCAGGAGCCTTCAACCGTCGCGCCGACCTGTTGGCTACAGCCGCAGGGACGTCGTCGACGCGGCCAAGTGGAGACATGCATTCGCACGGCTGTCCTTCGCAGCATTGCAGTCGCGACATGCGAGCGCCGCCACCGCGCTCTTCCGCTCCCAGCCAGGCAAGCGGGATACTCCAGATCGGAATTCCATTGGATGAAACCCAGCCCGCTCGCCGCGAGGAGCGGCGGGGACGAGCCCCCTTGCCCTGCCAGTGACCCGCCCCACTCCCACGGCCCACCAGGGCCAGGGTACTACGATGAACTCGATGATCCGTGGGACATCCCTAAGGTGACGAGGGGGGGCCATTCGGCCTGGTGGCGGCCGCGAAAACGACGACGGCGACGACGATGACGACCTCCCCCGCGCGCCAGGTGGCCCCGACATCGACGGCCACGACGCGGACGACGACAGGCCATTTCCACGTCCACGCAGGCACACGACGGCAAAAACCCAAGATGTGGAGGTCAACCGCGAACCCGCCGCAGGCACTCCACTGCGACACCTTGCCCCCCCTGCCGACACAGACAGCCACGCCCCACGGCACATCTGCGCCAACAGCACCACGCGCCCGGGAGAGGATTTGCGCGTGGTAGGCGAAGGGTCGTGGACTGCGCTTTGATGGCCAGCGCCGTCGCCTCAGCTAGTGCCGCTGCGCACCTCCAGGCAATCCCCCGCTTCGTCAGGGATCGGGATACTGAAAGGCCCTTGTACCACCCGCCTGGATGTTGGCGCCCGATCGGCCCCAGTGCAGCGTACTGGCCAAGGGGGCGCCCTCACGCAGCGCCTCGCTTCGGCCAGGCCACAGCCCCCACGCGATCGTGAAACCGCTCTCACCGCAAGTATGACGGCGCTTCAGCAGCCTGCCCTCGGCCTTGCACCCGCGCTGGGCAGCGTCCAGGAACAGCCCGGGCCCGCTCTCGACAGGGCACGGTCCGCTTGGAACGAGTTCAGCAGGCCTTCCGCACGCCTGCCCTCCCTGGGGCCACTCTCCAGGAGCGTCTCCAGGAGCGAGTTGCGGCTCACTGCTAGCGCACCAGGGCTAGCTGCCTCCTTCCTTCCACCTTTCCGTGCTCTGCGAGACCTGGCATCAAGCTCCGTCGACCCGGCACTGGGCCGCCGATGTGGATGCTCCAAGGCGGCGCGTTCATGTCACAGGGCTCCGAACCGTACGTGCCAAAGCGCGCTTTAAAGCCGGTGCCGCTTGTCAGTTTCGGGTGTGCTGACGGGGTGTGCCACACCCTGATCGCCACAACCCGCCAATGTTTCCAGTCGGGGTCCCTTTTTCGACCGCGCCAGGGGGAAGGCTTTCGCCACCCCTGCCATGTACAAGCGGCCCCCTTCTGCCACAAGCGGTGGGTGTAGCGGGCGCTAGTGCGCCGCGCGCCCCGACGGACACCCCGCCCGAACAGTTGCGCTCTCCTCGTATCTTTTTTATTTCGTCTCATCCGTTCATTTCGCCCTTCTCCATGGCTCTCCTTCTCTCCTCCTCTCCTTCCCTCGTCTTCTCTCTTCTCATCTACTATCCTCTCCTTTCCTCTCCTTCACTCCCCTTTTCTCTCTCCCCCTGGTGCTTTTCTCATCTCGAAGAGCAGCACCAACAACTGCATTGAAGGTGCATCCTTCGGAAGTCTGCGCGGATTTCTTGGTATGGGTAGTGGACCGTCCCTGGCGCCTCCCCTAGCGCGCCCCGCGTGCTCGGGAAGGCGGGGTCGAGGGCCGCCACGACAGCCGCGCGGACCTTCACAGTGCATTCTAAACCCCCTTGTGTTGATGGGTCCTTCATGACGTGACCTTCGGGTATATCCCTGACTCCGCCTGTATCCTTCGTGCGCTGAGGCCACGTCCTTCCCTCGCGACGCGCCGCCCGCCCGCGTTGGCACTCCTCTTCCCCGGCACTCTGCGGTTGTTTCCTCCCGCCCGTCAGCCTCGCTTCCTGCGTGGGCCTGCCAGTGTGAATCCTCGGCTCCGCGCGCCCCCGCTCCTCGTTTGCCCTCGCTCCTTGGCCTTCCCCTCCGCTTCCTCCTCCTCTCCCCGCCCCCGCAGGGTGCCCCTCCCCCATGTGGAGCTCCGCCTGCGGCCCCAGCGGGAGCGCGCGCAGGTGCGGTCACAAGCTCCGCGCGGACTTCCCAGGGCATTCTTTTGCTCCAGCCATCCCGCGCCGAGTTGGGTCTTCGTTCCGAGGCCGCAGCGCCTTGCCCCACCTCCACTGTTCCACTGGGGGTCGGTTTGACGTGTAAGTTCCGGGGGTGAGGGTCCTTCGAACATCGGCCCCGGGGCCTCAAGATCCCAGATCGCGTTGCGACTAGGATCTCGAGGCTAATCCAGCAGTGGCGACGAGGGCCCCCAAGGCGGCCCAACGCAAGGCCAAGACTGAGGCAATTCGTTTCCACCTCCTTCTTGTTGCGACGACGACAGGAGCCTCCAGTGGTCTCTGCTCCAGAGGCCCTAATATTGCCCGAAACGTCCGGAAACCTCGATCCTCAAACCTCGAGCTTCGATCCGCGCATTTCAGCGACGACAGCGACGACGACCCTTCACTTCCCTTCTTAAGATTATTATTTCTCGCTCGATCCCCGAGCCTCGATCCACCCCCCCCTCCTCGATCTGGGTAATTTTCTTTGGCGACGGCGGTATCGATTACGCGGCGTCGTTGTCGCCGTCGCCGCCGCCTTCGTCGTCGTCGTCGTCCTCCTCAGCGTCAGCGTCGCCTTCGTCGTCGTTGGCTGCCGCCGCCGTCGACTTCGTCGCCACAGTTGCGGTCGGCCGTCACCGTCGTCGGCCGTCACCGTCGTCGGCCGTCACCGTCGTCGTCGTCGTCGTCGGCGACGACGCCTACGCCGACGCCCGTCTGCGTGCGTCGTCGTTGCCACCGTCGGCGCGCGTCGTGCCCGTCGTGGGTTGCCGCCACCGCCGTCGTAGTTGGCGGCGGCGGCGGCCAGCGGCGGCGGTGGCACGCAGCGGAGCGCAGCGGCGGTCAGCGGCGTTGGCGGTCAGCGGCGGTTGCGGCCAGAGGCGGCGGCGGCGACCTCGCGCGCGCAGGGCGAATGCGAGGAGGGCCTCATCTGCGAGCGCCCGTCCTCCGCGCCCGGCAGCTGCGTTAAGGCGCGGGCTCTCATCGTCGGCGTCGCCGTCGCTGTCGCCCGTTGCTTGTCGCTCGTCGCTTGTCGGTCGTCGCTTGTCGGTCGTCGCTTGTCGCTCGTCGCTCGTCGCTCGTCGCTTGTCGCTCGTTGTCGTCGTCGTCGTCGTCGTCGTCGTCGTCGTCGTCGTCGTCGTCGTCGTCGTCGTTGCCGCCGTCGCCGCCAGCGGCCCTCGCCGGTGGCCCTCGGCGGCCGTCGGTTGCCCTTTTAGGCTTCCTCGTTGCCACGCCTGGATGACGGTCTTGGCAAGTTGCCCGTTCGCGCGCGGCCCGCTCCCAACGACTGGGCGAGTGAAAAAAGTTTCCGTCGGCGGCGAGGCAGAGTGGCTGCACCAGCGACAGAGCTAAACGGGGGCACCGAGAAGTGAATTGGCCAGCGTGCAGGAGAGGGGGAAAGACAGTTAGGGCGGCCGCGGAAGGGGGAGGAGGAGGGGCCACTCAGAGGCGGAAGACTCCCGACGTGACCGTGCTGGCGCGGGTGGCCCCGTCAGCAGGAATCATGGCAGCAGCTGGGCCGCAGCGCCGGGGCACCCACGGGCGATGACGGGGCCCAGTACGTGAAGGCAAATACCACAGTGACGCCGTTGGTGAAGTAGGACTCGGTACTTGCACGCCACGAAAAGGCGCCGTGAGGCCGCCTTGGTGGATGGCTGGGTTGAGAGGGTACGGCAAGTCCACGAGCAATCTAGGTTTCAGACTGCCACCAGCAAAATGCTGGGCCCGTTAGGTGGGTGCGGGTGGCAAGACCAGGCCCAGGAACGCTGCCACACGGGGGGAGCTGCCAGCTGCGGCAGCAGCGCGAGCACCATGGCGGCGTGCGGAGGAGGGGCGGACAAGGCAAAGGGGACGGGGAGGGGGAGGGCAGAGAGGAGGAGCGCTCCGCCTGTACGAGGTCCCCGCAGGCGGGGTGGCAGTGCGGGCGCCTGGCGCCAGCGGGAGCTGGAGGCGGGCGGCCCTTACATTGCACTGCAGTGGTCACCTACGATCCGGCCCGCGGCCTCATGTGGGCAGGGCTGGGTTGCGGGTGCCCAAACTGCGGCTGACCAGCAGGGGGCGGCCGAGCGGGCGCACTGCTTGCACCAAAATTGCGGCGTAAGCCGTGGGGCCACGCGCTGCCGGGGTGGACAGTACGTGGCGGGAGGCACTTAGCCGGCGCGGTCTCATGCTAAAAGAATGGCGACCGCAACCGTAGAGTGCCACGCGCTGCCGGGTTGGACAGTGCGCGGCCGATCAAGGGGCACCTAACTAGGGCAAGGTCTTGTGCGAAAGGTCCCAGCTGAGGGGGTATGCGGTATGCGCCACGCGCCGTCGGGGTGGACGGCGCATGATGTCTGGGGACGTCAGGCTGGTGCGGTGGGCGGCGATGCGGGCTGCGATTGACAGTGTTTATTTGCTCCTCTTTTTAATACTTTCCTCATGTAGATTTTCAGGTTTCAGTCCAGAGAAACTGTTTTCACCGCCAAATTTATCTGAAACATTTTGTCGTATTATCGTTCTTTGGATGTGTATGGAAGGTTCCAGATAGGGGGGCTATCATCCTGTTATGTGGCAACGGTGGGGGTATTGGTGGTTGGGGGATAGGAGCGAGGTGACCCCAGCCAGGACATCGGTTTCGGTTCGTGTCGTGCGTGAGGACGAGGCGAAGCTGCGCGAGGGCGATGACGTGCGAGCTTAGGCAAAGGTCAAGTCGTACAACAAGTTTCGCCCCGCTGGTCCCGCGGCGCCCCGCTGTTTATCCAGCGGTTTTTCCGTGTTGGTCCCCTGGTTGTCTGGAGGTTGTCCCACCGGTGCCTCGCCGTGATGGTGTCACGGCTGATAGACATATCAGTAGATAACGAGCTCGATATATCATTTAGATATATACATGTGTATAACACACACATACATATATACATATATATATATATATATATATGTAGATCGGAGGTTGGGGGGTGAGTCCGACGTGAAACGGAGACCCCCCCTACTGGGAAGTCGATTTCGGTTTCGGGTTCGTGTCGTGCGTGCCGTGCGTGCGTTCAGGCGAGGCGAAGCTGCGTCGGCGGGCGAGAGGAAATCTTCCTGTGGCTGGGCCGCGGCCGGACCAAATGTAACTCCTCCGGCGGCCGGTGCCTCGCGGTGTCCCGCCGGTGTCCCGCGGGTGTCCCGAAATCTTCCTGTGGCTGGGCCGCGGCCGGACCAAATGTTTCTCCTCCGGCGGCCGGTGCCGCGCGGTGTCCCGCCGGTGTCCCGCTGGTGTCCCGTGGTGTCCCGTGGTGTCCCGTTGAGTGAGATCGATAGTGAGATCGATAGTGAGATCGATTGTGAGATCGATAGTGAGATCGATATAGTGAGATCGATACTGAGATCGATGTGGTGCCCCGAGGTGTCCCGTGCTGTCCCGTTGTGTCCCGAAAAGTGAGATCGATAGGGAGATCGATATTGAGATCGACATTTGTCCTGTGGTGTCCCGTGGAGTGAGATCGATAGTGAGATCGATGTGGTGCCCCGAGGTGTCCCGTGGTGTCCTAAAAAGTGAGATCGATAGTGAGATCGATAGTGAGATCGATGTGGTGTCCCGTGGTGTCCCGTGGAGTGAGATAGATAGTGAGATCGATAGTGAGATCGATGTGGTGTCCCGAGGTGTCCCGTGTTGTCCCAAAAAGTGAGATCGATAGTGAGATAGTGAGATCGATGTGGTGTCCCGAGGTGTCCCGTGGTGTCCCGTGTTGTCCCAAAAAGTGAGATCGATAGTGAGATCGATGTGGTGTCCCGTGGTGTCCCGTGGTGTCCCATGGTGTCCCGTTGAGTGAGATTGATAGTGAGATCATCGATAGTGAGACCGATAGTGAGACCGAGAGGTGTTCCGCGGTGTCCCGTGGTGTCCCGTGGTGGCCCGTGGTGTCCCGTGATGTCCTGTTGAGTGAGATCGATAGTGAGATCGATAGTGAGATCGACAAATGTTCCGTGGTGTCCCGTGGTGTCCCGTGGTGTCCCGTGGTGTCCCGTGGTGTTCAGCTGAGTGAGATCGATAGTGAGATCGATGAGTCAGATGTTGGTTCCCCCCTCTCTCCCTCCCCCGCAACTTCCTTATCACCCGAAGGGTAGTTTGTTATCCTTGCCGCTACCAGCATCAACATTGTCAATGACTCCTGCCGAGGCGGCGCGGTCATGACCGTCATCAGCATGTACATCATCATCGCCGTTCTGATCAGTGTGCTATTTTTGACGCAGCGCCCAGCGCGGTCCAGACAGCGTTCCAACCTTCATCATCACCACCATCATCACCATCCTCATCCCGACCATCACCAGCGCCGCCATCCTCCTCCTCTTTGCCCTCGTTCGCTTCGTCCTCCTTGCCTGCTCGCAGGCCGAAGCCATGCCGCCACAGCAGGAGGCGCCGGCGGCGCTGCCGCAGACGGTGCAGCTGGGCGCACCACCGCCAGCCGCGCCGCCGGCGGCCGCGCCAACGCAGCCTGAGGCGGCGGGGGATGACGGGTCATCCTCGTCGTCGTCCTCGTCGTCGTCGTCGTCGTCGTAATCGTCGCTGCGCTCCTTGCGTCACTTCGGCCAGGCGGCCAGCACCGTCCCCCAGCGTGGCCAGGGCCGCTTTTCGGGAGAGGCGGCGGGGGTGCCTCCGGCGAGGTCGTCATCGTCGTTGTCGTCGTCGTCGTCGTCGTCGTCGTCGTCGTCGTCGTCGATGTCCTCGTCGTCGTCGTCGTTGTCGTCGTCGCTTTCGTTGTCGAATGCGTCGAGCACGACTCCGAGCTTCTGGAAACGGCCGAGAGTGCCCCCAGCAAGCCCGCGTCTCGGCAGCGAGTGGGGAACCACGATGGTGATGCTGTGCATGTGCAGCAACGCGTGCCCTGGGGCCTTGCGTCAGTATGTGTAAACTCCGACTGAGCCTGAAAGTGTTTCTTGGGGCGAAGAGCCACTCCCCCCCTCGTTGGAGCGAGCTGCTTGTACTGCGGACAGACGGTTCCGCTTACATCGTGCGTGTCTGCCTTAACACTCTGCAGCCTGTTTCGCTGGCTTCCTCACCCCAAGACTGCCAATTGGAGTCAGCGAGATGACACTCAGCGATGCCCTGGTAAGGTTTGCCGCTCATCAAGTGATATTTTCACGATTCATACCCAAGACAGGTCACATCCAAAAATCGTAACATTAGCCAGATCAGTAATCATATCAAGAAGAAGACGAAGAAACAACAAGTGCTGCACTTCCCCGACGCCTGGTCCTAGCCAGGTTCGCAGGCCTCTCGACTGAGGCCCTCAGCTCCTGCAGCAGAGCCTTGGACTCGCCAGCACTGGTGCCCTTGCCGAACACGACCTTGCCACCCTTGCCCTTGCCCATACTCGGGTGGGACGAATGGGCGGGATAGGGAATGGGGGGGGGTACGGAATCTGCCATGCAGCCAGGTTCGGCCCCGCCGCCAGGCGCTTTTCTCGATACGTTGGCGCCGCTGGCGCCAGGAGGCGCCGGGATAACCAGCTACGTGATCTGATTCACGAATTTGCCTTTTGCTATCGCCCCCTCTTCGTCTGACCCAGATCCTTGCCGGTGGTCACGCGCTATTCTTCGAGCATTTTGCGCTACGCCTCGGACTTGCCCGCGGTCAGTCGGTCGGCCTCTGCCTCCGGGTCAGGAGCGGCCTCCTTGCTGCCTGCGGCGCGATATGGGGCCGAAGGCTGCGCTCTCTGCGCCCGCAGGCGCAGCTGGATCGGTGTGGTGGAGGCGGAGGGGCAGGGAGGCCAGAGTGAACTCGACATGTATCAGCGATGGCGCAGCACACCTCCCCGTCCCCCGTTTCCGCTTCATAAGCCCCCCACACCTACGAGCCTTCCTTTCCACGACAAGAAGCCCCTTTGAAAGACGATCGCTCAAATGGCCTGCCGTTCAGGCGAGAGCCCGTTTTGAAAAGGAACTGTCTTGCGTCCATCTCGCGAATCAGAGGGATTACGACAAGGTGTGATCATAGAGTTCAGCGAGGTGTCCAGCGAGAGCCTCGTCTTGAAAGGGTACCGCCCCCCATCCGTGAAAGTGTCAGGCAAATTTGCAGTCCTGGTCGCTCAGTTTGGGAAAGCCTCATGCGAGATTGCCATTTTGAAAACGAACCCACAGCTGCTGCATATGTTGAAGATTTTGGCCGTTAGCATTCAGGTCCAGGAAGTCCCAGGCGAGAGCCCACTTTTGAAAAGGAGCCAGCCTCCGTTTGTGTAGGTGATGCCAAATTTGCACTTGCGGCGATATTCGTCGAAGAAGTTTTTCAACGGGAGCTCATTTTTAAATCGAGCCAGCTTCAGTCATTGAACTTGTTGCGCAAGTTTGCATGTATTGTAATATGTTAGTAGAAGTACCTTGACGAGCGCCAGTTCTGTGTAGCTGCTGCAACCTTTTCAAGACGAGTGTGCAGTGGACACTGAGAACGAATGCGTGCAGCGCTAAGGCGAGATTCACATATTGAAAAGGATCGACTCTCCATTCTTGTTGGAATGTGTTTGGTGGTAAGGCGAGAGCCGCATTAAGAAAACCGGCCCTCCATACCTGTAACTGTTTCAGTTGTTTAGCTTCTCGCAGTTGCAAAGAATCTCAAGCGAAACGCCTTGCCTGTCTACGGACACGTCTGGGAGTGCGACAGGGAGGTGCTATTGAGTCTGGAGAGCGGGAGTCACGGCGGGCCCTCCAGAGGGGAAAATCCGTACGCCAAAGAATCATGCCTTGACGACGCTGGGGCGTCTTGGGGGCTTCATGGAAGGCCTCTTTGGGGTCTCCTGGAAGGCTTCCTGGCTTGGGTCCTCTTGGGGCATCTTGGGACGATCTTGGGGGGCCTCTGGGGCAGTCCTTGAGCGTCGGAAGCTCCAAGCGGCGAGAACGCTGAAATCTTTGAAACACTTCAGGAGCATCAGTGTTTTTTCCTCTGGGGATCCTTTTGGGTGTCCTCTCGGGGCCCTCTTGGGGCGTCTTGGGGGCCTCTTGGACCCATCTTGGCTCATCTTGGAGCCGTCTTGGGCCATCTGGTGTGGGCCCATCTTGAGCTGTCTTTGAGTCATCTTCAGCCATGTGGGGCCGCCAAGGGGCCTCCAAGAGCGGGGGGGTGCCACTGTGACTCGCGGTCTGCGCCCTCCATAAGAGCCTTCTGAAGGCTCCAAATTAACCTGCCTAGGCTATCGCAAGCCTTCCCGTCTGTCTAGCCTGTCAGTCTTGCTTTTGTTGCGCCGAACTCCTAGGAACAGAACACGGCCCGGGCCCGCAGGGGGCCCGCCGTATTCAGCCCGCAGAGCGGTAGCCACGGCGAGCCCACAGGGGAAATTCGCACTCAGATGTTGCAATCAGTGGGTGTTCGGGGTATGGCTTCGACGAGGGTCGGTGCCACTCGTATCATGTTTTTGTCAGGGCCATCTTGGCGTCGGCTGAGGACCCACGGGTGTCCATGCAGCACGATGTGCCTGAGGGGTCCCAATTTGAGGCTTCCTGCAGCCGTCGTGAGGGCCACAGATCCCCCTGGAGGTCCAGGGGGACGAGAGACGCAGGGGGTGTGCTGAATGTAGTCCCCAAGGAGCCGTCTTTGAGGCCAGCTGAGCACCCGTGATGTGTAAAGTGTGAGAGGGGTGTGCCGAAGAGAGGCTCCTGGGGATCTTGATCAGCGACTCCATCTTGTTTTACGTGTCTCCGAGCCCTGGGGGTGCAGGACATGCGCGAGGGATGTGCCGAATCGAGGCCTTCGTAGCCCGCAGAGCGCATTACTCTCTTCTCCTTCCTCCTCCCCCTCATCCTTCACTTTGGCACACCCCTCTCATGTTTCGTGGCCCCATAGGGAGCTCCACCGAAGGCCCCAGTGGCTGCGCTTGCATGCGGGACCCCGGCGCTGTACAGCGTTTCGTGGCCTCATTGGGGGCTCCATCGGAGGCCCCGGTGGCTGCTCTCGCATGCGAGACCCCCGCGCTGTACAGCGTTTCATGGCTCCACAGGGGGCTCCACCGAAGGCTCCAGTTTCGTGGCCCCGTAGAGAGCTCCCTTCCTTGCCTCTGCCCTCGTCATTATACGGCTTCCCCACCCAGTACAGCGTTTCGTGGTCCCATAGGGAGCTCCACCGAAGGCCCCAGTGGCTGCGCTCGCATGCGGTTCCGCCGCCCAGTACAATGTATCGTGGTCCCATAGAGGGCTCCACCGAAGGCCCCAATGGAGGTGTGCGCATGCGGTTCCCCCAGCCAGTGCAGCGTGTCGTGGTCCCATAGGGAGCTCCGCCGAAGGTCACAGTGGCGGCCCCACCCCATTGCGGCACACCTCTCTCGCGTTTCGCGGCTCCATAGTGTGTTCCGCGTAAAGCCCCAGTGGCAGCGCCCTCATGGCGGCCCCGCCCCACATCGGGAAACCCTTCGCGTGCTTCTTGGCCCCATGGGGAGATCCCCCGAAGGCGATACCCGCAACGAGAGTACTCACAACTACATATGGTTGGGTCCTTCGCCCGGGTAATGTTCAGGTGTCCCAATCGGGGTAAGGTAATCGCCTTCGTCGAAGCATCATCGAAGCCTCATCGAAACATCATCGGCTGTTGAAATGCCTGAGGCCGCTTCTAGCGCCGCTTCTAGCATGCATTCATGTATGCACCCCGCCTTCCTCCATCATCCTTCCTTTCGTGATTCACCTTCGAAGGTTAACACGGCCAGGGCACGCAGGGGGCCCGTCGAATTCGATCGCTTCTCTGATTCCGCCAGCTTATCTGCCTGTGTGTGTGTGTGTGTGTGCTCGCGGGGGTTGAGAAGTGGTGGGTGGCGGTCGTTCGCTTAAGTGGAGCTTTCTAGCGTCGCGGGAGGTACGGTATAGTGTTTGCTGGAGCTGGCGTCGTTGTCATAGACTCCTTTCGTGCATCGTAGTGTTTAGGCTGGGCTCGTAGGTTGCTGCTGGGGGCCGACCCCTCCTGGCCGGAGGAGGCGGGGGCCCCTTGGATCGGGGCGGCCATCAGGTCAGGCAGTCGTGCCGTCGCAGTCGCATTTGGTGGTCTGATGTTTGGGTCCGTCGTGACAACGTGCGTTCTGCTGCCCAGATCCTTGCGATGATCATGAGTCATGAGGTTATCCGTTGCTGGGTGCCGAGGTTGTCGTATTGATTCGTAAGTAGCAGCCGCGTGAGGCGGCCGGTGTCGGTGTCGGAACGCTTCATGTCGCTTACATCGGTGTCGGTCATGTCGCCAATTGCTCGTTTTAATCGGTCCACGCTGTTTTTGAAGTCGACGTCGTCGCGGTACTTTGTGATGACGGCATCGAGGGAAGTGATGCCGACCGCAAAGGACCGAGCCTGAGGTGATGGTGACAGCCGCCTCGGAGGGGTGGGAGGTGTCGGTGGCGGCGGCGGCGGCCGTGTCCTAGTTGGGGCGGTCATCTGCGGGTAATGGATAATGCTTTGGCTCCCATCGTATTCCACGTTGTCTCATGATGAAACTCTTTTCCATCCTGCGTGTAACAGTACCTAAGTGGAAGCTCGTCTTCAGCTCGGTCCTGGCGATTCTGTTCTCAATTGGGGTGTCCTTTTTGATTCTCTAATGGTGTCCTTCGCATTCTTGTTGTAAGTGTTGGCGATGTCCTCGGGCTCCCGAATCTTAGCGTGGCCGGCTATGGCGAAATCCTCCTCCTCCTCCTCCTCCTCTTCCTCGTCGTCCTCCTCCTCCTCCTTCTCCTCCTCCCCCTTTCTTTTCCCTCGCCTCCACAGTGGGCCCTTTCTTTTTCTGTGCATCTCAGCTTTGACTTTGGCCTCAGCTGTGGATGCACTTGGAAGCGCCTTCGGGCGAGCCTACCCGAGTTGCTTATCCGCTCGTACGTGTGCCTCCATTCCTCCCTCTTTCTCCCCTCTCTCTTTCTTCCATCCCCCTGCTCCCCTCCCTGCCTCACTCCCTGCCTCCCTCCCTGCTTTTCTCGTCCCTCTCTCCCCCCAGGGCAGTTCTTCGACTGCCGCCGCCACTTCGACCACCACAGTGTCCTCGGCCGCGGGCAACTCCTCGGACGCGGGCCCGAACGAGGACGCGGAGATGGAGGGTGGGGGTGAGATTTTCGAGTCGGTGTGGGGAAGACGGCCCATGATCCCTTTGCATTCCCAGGAGGGCGGGGGGACCCAGAGGGCGGGGGGATCGCCACACCAGTCTCGTTGGCACCGGGGCGGGGGGCAGCGACGGCGGTTCTTTGAAAAGGATGTGGCAGCGGTGGGCAGTGCGGCAGCGGTGAAGCAAGGGCCTGCCGCGCGGGAGCATCGGCCCTCCTCGGCCCCCTCTCTGCGGCCCGCACGACCGGGCCTCCTCGCGCCCGCCACGCCCTCCCGGCCTCCTCGGCGCCCACCCCACGCGCTCCGCCCCGCCGCCTCCCGCACGGAGGACCTCAGCCCGGGCCACCACTGCGCAACGAATCAGCCCCGGGCTCAGCGCGCCCTGCTCCGCCGCCGCGGCGCTGGGTCAGATCGGCCCTCCCCATCTCAATTTGGGGTTCTTGTTGTCAGTCGGACGCTTCCGCCTCCCGCCCTCCGCCCTTCTTCCCGCCTGCTCCCTCCATGTCCTCCTCCCGCTACTCAGGCTCACTCCCGCTCAGACCTCTCGTGCTCAGACCCACCTGCACACGGGCTCACTCATGCTGAGACTCGTGCGGACCCTCTCACACTCGGACTCACCCAGACCCACTCACTCTCGGGCTCCCGGCATTGTCAGACTCAATCATACTCGGACCACTCGCGTAATTACAGACTCACTCACACTCAGGCTCACACCCTGATACGCAGGCTCGCTTCTACCCACCCGGAGATCTACTCCTACTCACACCCGATGTCACGGGCATGGCATTTTGGCCTCCCACAGGGCTGCCACCACGGGGTGCTGCCCGGGCCCGTTCGTAGGCAGCATTGCAGCTTTTCTGTTGGGGGGGGGCGAGGTGCGGGGTGGGCAGTGGGGGTGGACGTGTCTGCAGTCAGGGCCCCATGATCATCGCGATGGAGCAGCAGCCCGATCAGGCAGCCTCTTCCTGAAGGGCGCCCGCTCTCCCCTTGCCACGCGGCGGCGCCGCCCACCGAGGTTCTGCGGCTTCCCCAACCACACGAGCGTGAGCCAGATCCTGTGCCCGAGCACCAACAGGTGTCCCGGCGAGGGCGCGCCCTCCTTTCCGAGGTGCTCGCCCGGCGCGTCGGACGCCTGCGCCTCCCCTTGCCACGACGCCGCCCACCGCAGGTTCTGCGGCGTTCCCCAACCACACGAGCGTGAGCCAGATCCTGTGCCCGAGCACCAACAGGTGTCCCGGCGAGGGCGCGCCCTCCTTTCCGAGGTGCTCGCCCGGCGCGTCGGACGCCTGCGCCTGCGAGCAGGAGATGGACGGGGGGAAGCAGAGGAAGACGTGCAAGTGCCCGCAGACGGGGGACTGCTACGACTCGGTGCCGCCCGGCCAGGAGCCTCCTGCCGGCGCGGACGACCAGGCGGTGGAGGCGCCGCGCCTGCGGGGGGTGTTTGGGGGCAGGGCGGGCTCCTCGTGCTGCGGTGGAGCCTCCGTGGGGGCGGGAGCGGGCGTGACCGGCAAGGCCCACGGCTGCGCCGCTGCCGCCCCTGGCCCTTTCCCCGGGACGGGAGGCCATCCCCGCCTCCAGCTCTGCACTCGCCTCCGGCGGGCAGGCGCTCGGCAGCGGGATCCAGCAGGCCCTCCCCATCTCCCTCCTCGCTCCTGCCTCTCTCCGCCTGCAGCCAGGCCTTGCCGGTCCCGCCCAGTCACCGCCTCGATCCCTCCCCCCGGGGCCCCAGTCCCGGGCCCCGCCGGAGGCCTTCGCAGAAGACCACGCGCCCGGCAGCGACTGCGCGCAGGGCCAGCCGCGGGCTCAGCGTGCCCTGCTCGTTTCGGCGGCCAGCTGCCCGCCGCTCACCCTCATGCTTCGCACGGCCGGGACGCGACCGCGGGCCCCAGGACCCGGACCTCCGACGCCTTGAGGAGATCGGGACGGTTGGCTGGTCAGACTCTTGCGCGCGCGGCCCTGCCATGCGCTCGCTGTACTGCGCGGGATCCTCAGCCGCCGTTTTGCAGCGATTGGCAGTCGGAAGCAGGCGCGCGGCGCAGATGGCCAGTGTTGCTCCCTCGGGGGAGCCGGACACAGCAGCCCTCGAGCCTCTGAGGTACTGCGGGTTCCCCAACGGCACGAGCCCGAGCCAGATCTTGTGCCCGAGCAGCGGCCGGTGTCCCGGCGAGGGCTCGCCCGCGTTCCCGGAGTGCACCCCAGGCATCGGGGGAGGGAATGGAGGTACTTCTTGACGCTTCGCGTATCCCCACTCCCTTACGTTTGCCCCGGTACACGTCATGTCGCTGTGTGGGTCATGCCTCACGGCAGGCATCGAATTTCTCGACATTTTGTCCACTGCACGTGCCCGAGCTTCCCAGGATGCCCCCTGCCGTCAGCTTCCCCACAGCCCCGCGGCTGCTTTGTGAGTGGGCCGGACGGCTAGCGGCGCGTCTTGTAGCTAATTAGGCTTGCCCGTCGGCCCGGACACCCTGTTCGCCGCCTGCGTTCTCCGCTCGCGGCCGCGACCAACAAAAAAAGTATCCCCACTCCCTTGCGTTGCTTCGGACGGCGCCCGGCCTCCAGGTGCGCTTGCGATCAAAAAATATCTCCACTCCCCACCAGCCCATCCAGAAACGATGCCCATGAGAGCTGACGGGGGGAAAGAGGAAGAGACACACATAGTCAAACAGCGAGGAAGGCCAGCCTGGACGGCTTGTTGGGGCCATCTCCGGGCCCGCGTGGGGGGGGCGAAGAGGAGAAGGAGGAGGAGGAGGAGGAGGAGGAGGAGGAGGAGGAGGAGGAGGAGGAGGAGGAGGAGGAGGAGGAGGAGGAGGAGGAGGAGGAGGAGGAGGAGGAGGAGGAGGAGGAGGAGGAGGAGGAGGAGAGGAGGAGGAGAGGAGGAGTAGGAGGAGGAGGAGGAGGAGGAGGGAGGAGGAGAAGGAGGAGGACGAGGACGAGGGGGAGGATGAGGAGGAGGAGGAGGAGGAGGAGGAGGAGGAGGAGGAGGAGGAGGAGGAGGAGGAGGAGGAGGAGGATAAGGAGGAGGAGGAGGAGCAGGAGGAGGAGGAGGCCTCCTGGGGAGGCTCCGTGCAGCTCGAGCCGTCTTGGAGCGGCCTTGGGGCCTCTTGGGGCATCTTGGGAGCCATCTTGAGCCAGCTTGGACTATCTTGTGCCATCTTGGATGCCATCTTGGGCTCTCTGAGGCCGCTTGGGGGCCACTCGGGGGCCTCTTGGGTGCCTCTCGGGGGCCTCCTGGAGCCCTCTTGGGGCCTCTTGGGGCGTTCGTGGGACCCTCTTGGGGGTCTCTTGGGAGCCCTGGAGTGCCTCTAGGGGCCATCTTGGAGGCGGCTGGTCAACAGAGAGGGGGTCCTCGATGTGCGTCCCCCTCTCGGGGGCCACGATCCTCGTGAGGGGTGTCAGAAATTGGCCCTCCCACTTTCCGAAAAAGGAGCCTCCGACACCTCGCGAGACCTCCCAAAAAACCTCAGGGAGGGGAGGTGGAGGGTTCCCCTTCCCGAAGGGAAGAGGGGTTGTGGAAGAGGAAAGGGACCCTCCTTAGACCACCTGTCGCCCAAGGGCTGGAGGTAGTCACGCGCCAGGCCAGGCCAGGCCTCCACATGCCCTCCTTCGGCCAGAGCTTGGCGCATGAAGGCCTCTGGGCCCGGCTGGGCAGGAGCCGAAGCAATCATGCAGAATGCGCCAAGATCCAGCTACAACGTGGGCCTCTGGAGGCCTGGTGGCGGCGTGCACGCTCCCCCTCCCTGAGGCATGCCGAACGCCTGCGCGTGCGAGCAGGAGATGAACGGCGACGAGCAGGCGCTGACGTGCGAGTGCCCGCAGACCGGGGACTGCTACGACGCACTGCCGCCCGATTCGGCCGCGGGTGGCTCGTCGGCCACTAGCGTCTCTTCCTCCGACGGCAACTCCTCGACCGCCATGGCCTCTTCGACCACCACCGTCTCTTCGGCCGAGGGCAACTCCTCGGACGCGGGCATGGACGAGGACGCGGGGATGGAGGGAGGGGGGAATTTCCGGGCGGGGGCGGAAGGCCCCCTGCCCCTGGGCTCCCAGCACGCGTGGGGCGGGCTCCGTAACGCGGATCGCAGAGGACTCCAGGAGGGCGGGGGGGACCGCCCCCCAGCCTCGTCAGCAGCTGCGACTGGGGTAGGGGCCTCGACGGGGGTGGTGCAGCGGGAGGGATCCCCGCACCCGCACGACCGGGCCTCCTCGCGCCCGCCACGCCCTCCCGGCCTCCTCGGCGCCCACCCCACGCGCTCCGCCCCGCCGCCTCCCGCACGGAGGACCTCAGCCCGGGCCACCACTGCGCAACGAATCAGCCCCAGGCTCAGCGCGCCCTGCTCCGCCGCCGCGGCGCTGGGTCCGATCGGTCCCTCCCATCTCAATTTGGGGTTCTTGTTGTCAGTCGGACGCCTCCGCCTCCCGCCCTCCGCCCTTCTTCCCGCCTGCTCCCTCCATGTCCTCCTCCCGCTACTCAGGCTCACTCCCGCTCAGACCTCTCGTGCTCAGACCCACCTGCACACGGGCTCACTCATGCTGAGACTCGTGCGGACCCTCTCACACTCGGACTCACCCAGACCCACTCACTCTCGGGCTCCCGGCATTGTCAGACTCAATCATACTCGGACCACTCGCGTAATTACAGACTCACTACTCAGGCTCACACCCTGATACGCAGGCTCGCTTCTACCCACCCGGAGATCTACTCCTACTCACACCCGATGTCACGGGCATGGCATTTTGGCCTCCCACAGGGCTGCCACCACGGGGTGCTGCCCGGGCCCGTTCGTAGGCAGCATTGCAGCTTTTCTGTTGGGGGGGGGCGAGGTGCGGGGTGGGCAGTGGGGGTGGACGTGTCTGCAGTCAGGGCCCCATGATCATCGCGATGCAGCAGTCATGGCACTTGGGCGCCTGGAGCCCCTCGGAGCCTGCTGAGGAGCCTCTCCTGCCAGAGGGGGGGCGACCCCTTGCTCTCAGGCAGCCTCCTGCCTTCTTCCTGAAGGCCGCCCCCCCCCCCCCGCCGCCCGCCTGCTCCGCTTGCCAAGCGCCGGCGCCGCCCACCGAGGTTCTGCGGCTTCCCCAACCACACGAGCGTGAGCCAGATCCTGTGCCCGAGCACCAACAGGTGTCCCGGCGAGGGCGCGCCCTCCTTTCCGAGGTGCTCGCCCGGCGCGTCGGACGCCTGCGCCTGCGAGCAGGAGATGGACGGGGGGAAGCAGAGGAAGACGTGCAAGTGCCCGCAGACGGGGGACTGCTACGACTCGGTGCCGCCCGGCCAGGAGCCTCCTGCCGGCGCGGACGACCAGGCGGTGGAGGCGCCGCGCCTGCGGGGGGTGTTTGGGGGCAGGGCGGGCTCCTCGTGCTGCGGTGGAGCCTCCGTGGGGGCGGGAGCGGGCGTGACCGGCAAGGCCCACGGCTGCGCCGCTGCCGCCCCTGGCCCTTTCCCCGGGACGGGAGGCCATCCCCGCCTCCAGCTCTGCACTCGCCTCCGGCGGGCAGGCGCTCGGCAGCGGGATCCAGCAGGCCCTCCCCATCTCCCTCCTCGCTCCTGCCTCTCTCCGCCTGCAGCCAGGCCTTGCCGGTCCCGCCCGGTCACCGCCTCGATCCCTCCCCCCGGGGCCCCAGTCCCGGGCCCCGCCGGAGGCCTTCGCAGAAGACCACGCGCCCGGCAGCGACTGCGCGCAGGGCCAGCCGCGGGCTCAGCGTGCCCTGCTCGTTTCGGCGGCCAGCTGCCCGCCGCTCACCCTCATGCTTCGCACGGCCGGGACGCGACCGCGGGCCCCAGGACCCGGACCTCCGACGCCTTGAGGAGATCGGGACGGTTGGCTGGTCAGACTCTTGCGCGCGCGGCCCTGCCATGCGCTCGCTGTACTGCGCGGGATCCTCAGCCGCCGTTTTGCAGCGATTGGCAGTCGGAAGCAGGCGCGCGGCGCAGATGGCCAGTGTTGCTCCCTCGGGGGAGCCGGACACAGCAGCCCTCGAGCCTCTGAGGTACTGCGGGTTCCCCAACGGCACGAGCCCGAGCCAGATCTTGTGCCCGAGCAGCGGCCGGTGTCCCGGCGAGGGCTCGCCCGCGTTCCCGGAGTGCACCCCAGGCATCGGGGGAGGGAATGGAGGTACTTCTTGACGCTTCGCGTATCCCCACTCCCTTACGTTTGCCCCGGTACACGTCATGTCGCTGTGTGGGTCATGCCTCACGGCAGGCATCGAATTTCTCGACATTTTGTCCACTGCACGTGCCCGAGCTTCCCAGGATGCCCCCTGCCGTCAGCTTCCCCACAGCCCCGCGGCTGCTTTGTGAGTGGGCCGGACGGCTAGCGGCGCGTCTTGTAGCTAATTAGGCTTGCCCGTCGGCCCGGACACCCTGTTCGCCGCCTGCGCTCTCCGCTCGCGGCCGCGACCAACAAAAAAAGTATCCCCACTCCCTTGCGTTGCTTCGGACGGCGCCCGGCCTCCAGGTGCGCTTGCGATCAAAAAGTATCTCCACTCCCCACCAGCCCATCCAGAAACGATGCCCATGAGAGCCGACGGGGGGAAAGAGGAAGAGACACACATAGTCAAACAGCGAGGAAGGCCAGCCTGGACGGCTTGTTGGGGCCATCTCCGGGCCCGCGTGGGGGGGGCGAAGAGGAGAAGGAGGAGGAGGAGGAGGAGGAGGAGGAGGAGGAGGAGAAGGAGGAGGAGGAGGAGGAGTAGGAGGAGGAGGAGGAGGGAGGAGAGGAGAAGGAGGACGAGGACGAGGACGAGGGGGAGGGGGAGGATGATATGGAGGAGGAGGAGGAGGAGGAGGAGGAGGAGGAGGAGGAGGAGGAGGAGGAGGAGGAGGAGGAGGATAAGGAGGAGGAGGAGGAGCAGGAGGAGGAGGAGGCCTCCTGGGGAGGCTCCGTGCAGCTCGAGCCGTCTTGGAGCGGCCTTGGGGCCTCTTGGGGCATCTTGGGAGCCATCTTGAGCCAGCTTGGACTATCTTGTGCCATCTTGGATGCCATCTTGGGCTCTCTGAGGCCGCTTGGGGGCCACTCGGGGGCCTCTTGGGTGCCTCTCGGGGGCCTCCTGGAGCCCTCTTGGGGCCTCTTGGGGCGTTCGTGGGACCCTCTTGGGGGTCTCTTGGGAGCCCTGGAGTGCCTCTAGGGGCCATCTTGGAGGCGGCTGGTCAACAGAGAGGGGGTCCTCGATGTGCGTCCCCCTCTCGGGGGCCACGATCCTCGTGAGGGGTGTCAGAAATTGGCCCTCCCACTTTCCGAAAAAGGAGCCTCCGACACCTCGCGAGACCTCCCAAAAAACTTCAGGGAGGGGAGGTGGAGGGTTCCCCTTCCCGAAGGGAAGAGGGGTTGTGGAAGAGGAAAGGGACCCTCCTTAGACCACCTGTCGCCCAAGGGTTGGAGGTAGTCACGCGCCAGGCCAGGCCTCCACATGCCCTCCTTCGGCCAGAGCTTGGCGCATGAAGGCCTCTGGGCCCGGCTGGGCAGGAGCCGAAGCAATCATGCAGAATGCGCCAAGATCCGGCTACAACGTGGGCCTCTGGAGGCCTGGTGGCGGCGTGCACGCTCCCCCTCCCTGAGGCATGCCGAACGCCTGCGCGTGCGAGCAGGAGATGAACGGCGACCAGCAGGCGCTGACGTGCCAGTGCCCGCAGACCGGGGACTGCTACGACGCACTGCCGCCCGATTCGGCCGCGGGTGGCTCGTCGGCCACTAGCGTCTCTTCCTCCGACGGCAACTCCTCGACTGCCATGGCCTCTTCGACCACCACCGTCTCTTCGGCCGAGGGCAACTCCTCGGACGCGGGCACGGACGAGGACGCGGGGATGGAGAGAGGGGGGGGGAATTACCGGGCGGGGGCGGGGGACTCCAGGAGGGCGGGGGGACCGCCCCCCAGCCTCGTCGGCAGCTGCGACTGGGGTAGGGGCCTCGACGGGGGTGGTGCAGGAGGGATCCCCGCGCCCGCACGACCGGGCCTCCTCGCGCCCGCCACGCCCTCCCGGCCTCCTCGGCGCCCACCCCACGCGCTCCGCCCCGCCGCCTCCCGCACGGAGGACCTCAGCCCGGGCCACCACTGCGCAACGAACCAGCCCCGGGCTCAGCGCGCCCTGCTCCGCCGCCGCGGCGCTGGGTCCGATCGGTCCCTCCCATCTCAATTTGGGGTTCTTGCTGTCAGTCGGACGCCTCCGCCTCCCGCCCTCCGCCCTTCTTCCCGCCTGCTCCCTCCATGTCCTCCTCCCGCTACTCAGGCTCACTCCCGCTCAGACCTCTCGTGCTCAGACCCACCTGCACACGGGCTCACTCATGCTGAGGCTCGTGCGGACCCTCTCACACTCGGACTCACCCAGACCCACTCACTCTCGGGCTCCCGGCATTGTCAGACTCAATCATACTCGGACCACTCGCGTAATTACAGACTCACTCATACTCAGGCTCACACCCTGATACGCAGGCTCGCTTCTACCCACCCGGAGATCTACTCCTACTCACACCCGATGTCACGGGCATGGCATTTTGGCCTCCCACAGGGCTGCCACCACGGGGTGCTGCCCGGGCCCGTTCGTAGGCAGCATTGCAGCTTTTCTGTTGGGGGGGGGCGAGGTGCGGGGTGGGCAGTGGGGGTGGACGTGTCTGCAGTCAGGGCCCCATGATCATCGCGATGCAGCAGTCATGGCACTTGGGCGCCTGGAGCCCCTCGGAGCCTGCTGAGGAGCCTCTCCTGCCAGAGGGGGGGCGACCCCTTGCTCTCAGGCAGCCTCCTGCCTTCTTCCTGAAGGCCGCCCCCCCCCCGCCCGCCTGCTCCCCTTGCCACGCGGCGGCGCCGCCCACCGAGGTTCTGCGGCTTCCCCAACCACACGAGCGTGAGCCAGATCCTGTGCCCGAGCACCAACAGGTGTCCCGGCGAGGGCGCGCCCTCCTTTCCGAGGTGCTCGCCCGGCGCGTCGGACGCCTGCGCCTGCGAGCAGGAGATGGACGGGGGGAAGCAGAGGAAGACGTGCAAGTGCCCGCAGACGGGGGACTGCTACGACTCGGTGCCGCCCGGCCAGGAGCCTCCTGCCGGCGCGGACGACCAGGCGGTGGAGGCGCCGCGCCTGCGGGGGGTGTTTGGGGGCAGGGCGGGCTCCTCGTGCTGCGGTGGAGCCTCCGTGGGGGCGGGAGCGGGCGTGACCGGCAAGGCCCACGGCTGCGCCGCTGCCGCCCCTGGCCCTTTCCCCGGGACGGGAGGCCATCCCCGCCTCCAGCTCTGCACTCGCCTCCGGCGGGCAGGCGCTCGGCAGCGGGATCCAGCAGGCCCTCCCCATCTCCCTCCTCGCTCCTGCCTCTCTCCGCCTGCAGCCAGGCCTTGCCGGTCCCGCCCGGTCACCGCCTCGATCCCTCACCCCGGGGCCCCAGTCCCGGGCCCCGCCGGAGGCCTTCGCAGAAGACCACGCGCCCGGCAGCGACTGCGCGCAGGGCCAGCCGCGGGCTCAGCGTGCCCTGCTCGTTTCGGCGGCCAGCTGCCTGCAGCTCACCCTCATGCTTCGCACGGCCGGGACGCGACCGTGGGCCCCAGGATCCGGACCTCCGACGCCTTGAGGAGATCGGGACGGTTGGCTGGTCAGACTCTTGCGCGCGCGGCCCTGCCATGCGCTCGCTGTGCTGCGCGGGATCCTCAGCCGCCGTTTTGCAGCGATTGGCAGTCGGAAGCAGGCGCGCGGCGCAGATGGCCAGTGTTGCTCCCTCGGGGGAGCCGGACACAGCAGCCCCAGAGCCTCTGAGGTACTGCGGGTTCCCCAACGGCACGAGCCCGAGCCAGATCTTGTGCCCGAGCAGCGACCGGTGTCCCGGCGAGGGCTCGCCCGCGTTCCCGGAGTGCACCCCAGGCATCGGGGGAGGGAATGGAGTCGGGAGGTCGCAAAAGTTGAGCTTCGAATTGCGTAGGTAATGTGTTGCATTCTGGCACGGGCGAAATCAAGCGCTACCCCAACAGTAGCGGTCAGACGGCAGCAGAGGTGTAGCACGCATCACACACAGCAGTATATTAAGTGTATCAAGGTCAATCGTATTGTAGGGGTGGATGCGCAACTTCCTAGGACCTCCTTGAAGGGGCGCGTGGTTCCAACTAGTCTTGTCTTGAGCAACCGAGGGGGGGGCGACTGTTGTTGCTGGCGGACGGGGGCAGCGCCTTGGGGACCTCGCAGGGCCTCGTTGGGACCTCCCTGGCGGCTCCACGGGGTGCGTTCTCGACGTCCGCCCTGTTCCGAACCGCCAAGGTCTCGGTTTCCCGACCAACAGCAACGGCGTTGTTGTAGGTCCCCGGTGCGTGGAACAACACCATGGATTGCACTCCCCCCGGCCCGTCGAGATCGGGGCTTCTATCGACAACAGCGCGGTTGAACCGTCGACAATGCAATTCTGCCGTCGAGATGGAGTCTGGCGCGCGCGTTGACGTAGGGCTGGTCTCCGGGCCCCGACGACGCCGCGGGGATCGGCGCGCCAGGTGTCCCAGATGGCCCCACGAGTCATTTCCAGACCTTTCATCGAGCCCAGAGGGAGCCCCACGACGACCCCAAGAGGGTTCCAAGATCCTTCCAGCTAGCCCCCACAGAACCCCACTACTTTCCCAGAAGAGGCCCAAGTTGCCAAGAGGGCCCCCAGAACGTGCGTGCGACGTGATTGTCTGGGTGGATAACGCATTGCGCATTCCGTGGTTCAGAATACTCAAGAATGCGGCAGCCAGCTTTTCAGAAGCAAGTCCAAGGCAATTTTCTCGGCCAGCCTCACCTGGCCCGTATCCCCACCTTTTCGGACTCCCGATGGAGGTTCGCGCCAGGCCAGGCCTCCACATGCCCTCCTTCGGCCAGAGCTTGGCGCATGAAGGCCTCCGGGCCCGGCTGGGCAGGAGCCGAAGCAATCATGCAGAATGCGCCAAGATCCGGCTACAACGTGGGCCTCTGGAGACCTGGTGGCGGCGTGCACGCTCCCCTCCCTGAGGCATGTCGAACGCCTGCGCGTGCGAGCAGCAGATGAACGGCGACCAGCAGGCGCTAACGTGCGAGTGCCCGCAGACCGGGGACTGCTACGACGCACTGCCGCCCGATTCGGCCGCGGGTGGCTCGTCGGCCACTAACGTCTCTTCCTCCGACGGCAACTCCTCGACCGCCATGGCCTCTTCGACCACCACCGTCTCTTCGGCCGAGGGCAACTCCTCGGACGCAGGCACGGACGAGGACGCGGGGATGGAGAGAGGGGGGGGGAATTTCGGGGCGGGGGCGGAAGGCTCCAGAGGACTCCAGGAGGGCGGGGGGACCGCCCCCCAGCCTCGTCGGCAGCTGCGACTGGGGTAGGGGCCTCGACGGGGGTGGTGCAGCGGGAGGGATCCCCGCGCCCGCACGACCGGGCCTCCTCGCGCCCGCCACGCCCTCCCGGCCTCCTCGGCGTCCACCCCACGCGCTCCGCCCCGCCGCCTCCCGCACGGAGGACCTCAGCCCGGGCCACCACTGCGCAACGAATCAGCCCCGGGCTCAGCGCGCCCTGCTCCGCCGCCGCGGCGCTGGGTCCGATCGGTCCCTCCCCATCTCAATTTGGGGTTCTTGTTGTCAGTCGGACGCCTCCGCCTCCCGCCCTCCGCCTTTCTTCCCGCCTGCTCCCTCCATGTCCTCCTCCCGCTACTCAGGCTCACTCCCGCTCAGACCTCTCGTGCTCAGACCCACCTGCACACGGGCTCACTCATGCTGAGGCTCGTGCGGACCCTCTCACACTCGGACTCACCCAGACCCACTCACTCTCGGGCTCCCGGCATTGTCAGACTCAATCATACTCGGACCACTCGCGTAATTACAGACTCACTCATACTCAGGCTCACACCCTGATACGCAGGCTCGCTTCTACCCACCCGGAGATCTACTCCTACTCACACCCGATGTCACGGGCACGGCATTTTGGCCTCCCACAGGGCTGCCACCACGGGGTGCTGCCCGGGCCCGTTCGTAGGCAGCATTGCAGCTTTTCTGTTGGGGGGGGCGAGGTGCGGGGTGGGGGTGGACGTGTCTGCAGTCAGGGCTCACTCTACACTCCGACTCACACGCACTCATGCTCAATCATAGTGATAATGACTACCAGGCTCACTCATAGATGCCCTCCCACCCCTCACAAGCAAAGTAATCATCACTCTGAGCGCCCGCACGCTCAGGCCTGGTCCCATTCAGACCCACTCGTGGTCATGCCAATTTTCACAGAGCATTCACAGTCAGACTTACCTCAGACACACTCAGATCAGTCACAGCCATGTTCTCACACGCACAGACTCGCTCAAACTACGCTTCATTCAGACGCGCTCACAGACTTAATTCTCCCTGATCACTGATGCTCGTACTGAGGAGCGCACACGTACCATACCCCCCGCAAATGTGGATGGGAGTGAGGGGTTGCTGCGGTCTCGGCGCGACGCGCTGTGAACTGAACAAAGAAGAAGCCCGCCGCAGCCGCCGACTTATATTTTTGAACATGCGTTTCTGCGCAGCCAAGACCGGCGCCACCAATGGGCCCCCACGACTCCGCGCCCCTCCCGGACGGCTTATTGAAACAAGTTGAACGGAGCCTTCAATGAAGAAGCCCGCCGCAGGCGCGGATTTTTTAATTTTCAGCGATGCTGTGTATCTGCGCAACCAAGACCAGCGCCACCCGTGGACCCCGAGGCGACGGGCCCCCTCCACCCGCGTGCGCCCCTGCGACGGGCCCTACGACGCCGCGGGCCCCCCGGACGACTTGTTGGAACAAGTGGTTCGAACCATTCAAACAAGAAGCCCGCCGCAGGCGCCGATGTTTTATTTTTCAGCACCGCATCTCCGCGAAGCCAAGACCAGCGCCACCCTTGGGCGCCGCAGCGACGGGCCCCCACGACGCCGCGGGCCGCGAGGGGGCCCATGGGCCCCCTTCCCCGGGCCCCCACACGATCGGCGCCAACCGTGGGCCTTGCGGCGACGGGCCCTCGCGACGCCGCAGGCCCCCCGCGGTGGGGCCATTGGAGTTCCTTCCTCCGAGCCGGAAATAATAACATCAATAAGAATAACACGGAGAATAACATGATTCAAAGTAATAGTAGGAGTGCCCGTAATTTTAAGAGTAGTGTACTCTGATGAAGAAAACGGACAATGAATATTGTAGTGGCCTCTGGCCAGTGCCGCCGATCCGGGGTGCTACCGATTCTGCTTGCAACGGATGACTTCTTATGTGTAGAAGTAGAGCAGTCGCTCGAAAGTGACGATCTCGCGCGAACAGCCAAACTCTTGGGATGTTCCCTCCCGCCTTCTGGGCCTGAATGGGGTCAGCCATGGCGTCAGCCCCCGCCCCCCCAGACTCCCTCGTCCCGGGCATGAATTGCGTCAGCCATGGCGTCGGCCCTCCCCCCCTTTCTCCTCTCCCGAGCCTGAATGGCGTCATCCATGGCGTCAGTACCCCCCCCCCAACAGAGTGAGGGAGCTCCCCCCTTCCCGACCCCCTCGCGGGCCTGAATGGCGTCAGCCATGGCGTCAGCCCTCCCCCCCCCCTCGACTCCTCGCTCCCGAGCCTGAATGGCGTCAGCCATGGCGTCACCCCTTCCCCCCCCCCTTCCCCATCCTGGGCCTGAGTGGCGTCAGCTATGGCGTCAGCCCCCTCCCCCCCGACAGAGCGAAGCTTGAGCGAGCTCCCCCCCCCCCTTCCCCCATCGCGGGTCTGAATGGCGTTAGCCATGGCGTCAGCCCTCCCCCCTCCCCGATTCCCTCCTCCTGGGCCTGAATCTCCCCCCCCTCCCCCCTGCTGGGCCTGAATGGCGTCAGCTATGACGTCAGCCCCCCCCCGACAGAGAGAAGCTTGAGCGAGCTCCCCCACCCTCCCCCCTCCCGGACAGTGGATATTAAGAAGACGAGCGGGAAGAAGCAAACATTAATAACAATAACCATACTTTGGGACGAACAATCATCGGAGGTGAGGGGGTGAGATCGAAGTGGAACGGAGAGCCCCCCTACCGGGAAATCGGTTTCGGTTTCGTGTTCGTGCGTGCCGTGCGTGCGGGTGAGGCGAAGCTGCGTGGGCGGGCGAGAAGAAAGTCTCCCCTGGCTGAGGCGCGGCCAGAACAAATGTTTCCTTTCCGGGGGCTGGTGCCGCGCGGTGTCCCGCCGGTGTCCCGTCTCCGGCTGAGGCGCGGCCGGACCAAATGTTTTCTTTCCAGGGGCCGGTGCCGCGCGGTGTCCCGCCGGTGTCCCGCTGGCGTCCCGTCGGTGTCCCGATGATGATGATGATGATGATGATGATGATGATGATGATGATGATGATGATGATGATGATGATGATGATGATGATGATGATGATGATGATGATGATGATGATGATGATGATGCTGATGGCTGATGTGATGATGATGATGATGATGATGTGATGATGTTGATGATGTTGATGATCATGATGATGATGCTGATGATGATGATGATGGTGACGATGATGATGCTGATGCTGATGCTGATGCTGATGCTGATGCTGCTGCTGATGATGATGTCGATGATGTTGTTGTTGATGATGACCATGATGATGATGATGATGATGATGGTGGTGATGATGATGATGTCCCGATGATGATGATGATGATGATGATGATGATGATGATGATGATGATGATGATGATGATGATGCTGATAATGTTGTTGATGCTGATGATTATGATGATGAAGATGTTAATGATGATGATGATGTTGACGGTGTTGTTGATGATGATGATGGTGATGGTGGTGATGATGATGGTGTCCCGATGATGATGATAATGATGATGATGATGATGATGATGATGATGATGATGATGATGATGATGATGATGCTGCTGCTGATGATGATGATGATGGTGTGCCGATGATGATGATGATGATGATGATGATTATGATGATGATGATGATGATGATGATCCTGATGATGTTGATGTTGATGATGATGAGATGATGATGATGATGAAGATGATGATGATGATGATGATGATGATGATGATGATGATGATGATGATGGTGTCTCGAGGATGATGGTGATGATGATGATGATGATGATGATGATGATGAGGTTGATGATGATGCTGTTGATGTTGATGGTGATGATGATGGTGTCCCGATCATGATGATGATGCTGATGATAATAATGATGTCGATGATGGTGTCCCGATGACAATGCTGATGATGAGGAATATGGTGAGGTTATGATGATGATTTTGATGGTGGTGGCCCGACGATGGTGATGCTGATGCTGATGTTGATGATGAGGATGTTGGTGATGCTGAGATGGTGATGATGGGTGATGATGGTTTCCCGATGATGATGTTGATGATGATGATGGTGTCCCGACGACGATGATGATGATGATGACGATGATGATGATGATGATGATGATGATGATGATGATGATGATGATGACGTTGATGATGGTGTCCATGATGATGTTGATGAGCTGATGATGATGATGATGATGATGATGATGATGGTGGTGTTCCGATGATGATGATGATGATGATGATGATGATGATGATGATGATGATGATGATGATGATGATGGTGTCCCGATGATGATGATGTTGATGATGATGGTGACGATGATGGTGTCCCGATGATGATGATGGTGATGAGATGATGTTGATGACGGTGTCCTGATGATGATGATGATGATGATGATGATGTTGATGATGATGATGATGATGTTGATGACGTTGATGACGATGATGTTCATGATGATGATGTCGTTGATTGTGAAATCGATTGTGATATCGATAGCGAGATCGATAGTGAGACCGAATGTGAGATCGATTGCAAGACCGATAGTGAGATCGATAGTGAGATCGATAGTGAGACCGATCGAGTGAGACGTTGATTCCCCCCCCCCCGAACCTCCTTATTACCCGAAGGGTGGTCGTATAGGTAGTAATAATCAGAGTGACGGGGCCGAACGGTCATTCATTGTCCCGAACGGATCCTGCGCTCTGCGCTCGCCGCCTCCAGGTGCCAGTTGCTGCAGGTTTCACGGGTTGATGGGAGGGCCTGGGGGAGATTTTTCTTGCGCCTTGCCACCAGTGATGCCCGGCGCCGTGCCGTGGAACTCGTGAGGAGCGTCGCTTGGCCTGGAAGGTGGGGGTGTTCCTTCCTCCCGTGGCTCGTTTCCTCCTTCTGCAGGCCGCCTGGGTGATGCAGCTTCACAGCCGTCCGCGAGGATCCAGCCGAGGGGCGTTCTGCGAGGCCCAGTTCGTGGGCGGGACCCACCGTCTAACTCCAGGCGCGACGTCGTTCCCCTGGGGCGGCGCGCAGCGTTGTCTTGGTTTCTTGGTTGTGGTTCTCTGCCGCCAAGCAATACCAATGTCGAATCGTGCAGAATAGCGTCAATTAGCGCCAAGCCATGCACAACAACGCGATTATGCCAAGGATTTTTTAGCAACGCCAAGCAGTGCTAAACAACGCGAAGCAACGACAGGCAGTGCCAAACAATGCCATGTAGTAGGATGTTTTCTCCCAATGTTGTTCACGCCGGGGTTATTTTTGACAGGGATGGTGAGGGTGCCCATTCTGGCCTTGGCCAGGAGCTTGTAGAGTGATTGAGGGGGGTGCCATCAATGAGGAACAATGACCCATCTCCCCTGGACGGGGAACAAAACGGGGTCGGGCGAGGAAACTCCTTAGACCACGTACGCCCAGAGTGCTGGTGGGATTTCTTGGGACCTCCAGTGCTTTTTGCTGATTTTGCTAGCTGTCTGTACTTCATGGAGCCTTCAGGCAGGTGGCCTCCAGGAGCATCCAGCGGTATCGTTCGTAACCATTTGTGCTCAAGCGATTTGGGCCCAGTGCGCCGATCAAACATTTGGCCATCATTCCCCGGGGATCCGACAGCCAGCCTCCTGCCTGCTGTACATAGGGATGCTGGACCTCGTCACCCTCTTCTCCGCGGTCGGCCTGCAGGAGGAGCTCGCGGAGAGCCGGAAGGCGAGCCCCGTGATCACCGAGGCTGAGAGCAGCACGAGTTTCGTGGAGGACGCCGCGGAGCAGATCTCCATCGCGCTCGGGTCATTCGAGGGCGCGCTCTCCTCCGCCCTCGGCGCCGCGATGTGGGCCGGCGCGCCGGAGCCTGCGCCGGAGCCCGCGCCTTGCAAGAAGGTGTGAGGAGGCCGCCCCCCGCGGAGCCCGGGTGCGCCAGTGGCCGGGTCCTGCCAGGGGTGGCCTGGCCTCGGGGGCAGCGTCAGGGTGGGACAGGCTCAGAGGGACGAGCGAGCAGCACACGCCCATACCAATGGGGGGTCGGAGGGAAAAGGGAGGGCTGGCTCTGGGTGTGGGTGCGGGTTGCAGGACCCCTATATGGGGCTCCTGTTCGAGCGAGAACCCGCGTCCGACAACACGCGCCCATGGCCCCCTTCGTCCCCCCTGTGGGTATGGGTGCGTTATTCGTTCGTCACAGGCGGGAGCGCGCACCAATTTTCGATCCTCTATTGAGAGCCGACGGGTCCGCTGTAGCTTACCCCGCCCTGGAACTTACGCTTTGGCTCTCGGTGGCCCGTCGCCCATCTGTCAACGATGCATCGCCGACACGGGGTCTGCATTCCCCCCCCCCCGCCGAGCCAGGCGAGGTCGCCCCCGGGGCACCCCCTCCAGCCTCCCGCCCCCGTGCGGGTCACGGTGTCGCGGAGGGCTGGGGACATCTTGGCAGGGTTCATTTTTCGAGCCGATTCGATGTCGATTCGATGTCGACTCCGCCCGTCACGATCGGATTCGATGTCGACTTTCCAGCGTTCCGACGCGGCCCGATGCTTGCATGGCGCTGTGGTGCATCCTGACGCGGCTGCTTCGATTCGATCTGGACTCCGTGCCGATGCGGCCGGTTCGATGCACGTTCCGATCTGACTCAAGTTCCCATTCGATGCTGACCGATCCTGCTGCGAGCACAAGATCACCTCTGGCAGCAGCCGGTCCAGGAAAGCGGGGAGGGGACGGGGAGCAGGTGGGGATCGGCGGCGCGCAGGAGGGGGCAGGGCGAGGGGGGGGGCGGGCGGCCTTCGATAGAGCTCGTGGGGGCTTCTTGGGAGCGCCCCGGGGTCCTGCAGGAGACCCCGAGAGCCTCCAATCTCTCGTGAGGAGCCCCCCTGCTCTCCAGGAGACCTTCCGCGAGAGCCTCCGATCTCTCGCGAGGAGGACGAGGACGAGGGAGGAGGGAGGAGGGAGGAGGAGCGAGGAGGGAGGAGGAGGGAGGAGGAGGAGGATAGGGGAGGAGGAGAAGGGAGG
>CAUYUJ010020310.1:87500-159830 GCA_963575745.1 Prorocentrum cordatum | reverse complement strand
GTGGTCCTCGGAAGGGCCTTGCGTCCCCCCGCGCATCCGGCCCAATGAAGTCCGAATGCACTGGCATACGTTGCATCTCTGCAGCGCGCCCAAGAACCGACCGACAAGCAAGACTGACCGCGATCAACAGGAAATTACAGGCCTGCCCCAGAAAGTCGCCTACCAAGAGATGACTCCGACCGGCGAGGTCGACCTGCACAGCGACTCCGGTTGCCGACGTCTGAGCGGAGATGCAGATGACGAGGTTAAAGGTCATGGCACTCGCGGGGCAAACCTGCTCCGGCGTGGACACGCGCACGCTGGCAAGCCCGTCGTCCATTTTGTCGACGCGCACTGCGAGTCTCATCGTTTGCAGGTCCGCTCGAGCCACTCAGCAGAAACACTTGCAGCAGCCCATAACTTGGACTGCTATCCCACGATCGTTACTCTGCGCGAACTCCACGCAGGGCCGCCGACGCCCACTCAGTTGAAAAACGCACTTGAGATGGGCGGCCTGAGCATTGAGGTCACTTCGGCCATCGATGCAGAATATGCATTCAAGTCCTTGTCAGGCAAAGACCGAAAGCAGCCGACTGAGCGCGCACATCTGGGACACATTAGTTGGATATGACAGATGATGGAACGAGGTGTCGCGCATTGTGCACAGTGGTGTGACACTCGCGATGTGACCGCGGACGGCCACACCAAAGGAAGCATCGACAGAAAAATCCTCTTGCAAGTCATGGGAGGAACGCAATCCTTCAAGCATGGTCAGACAAGATCATCTGAGCCGCCTGAACAGCAACCATGTGCAAGGTAACTTGCCTGCGAGGCAACTTGCTTGCAAGGGAACCTGCGCGCGGGTCAACCTGCCTTGTCGAGCCCGCTTTCTGCTTACCTTGTGTATATAGCGTTTTGCTGTATAGATGGCGGCGGATTCGCGCTTCGTCTCCCCCCCGCCCCGATTCTAAACGAGGCTGGGGCAAGGGCGAGAGAGCGAGCGTTTGTCCGCGGCCGTTTGTGCTCACGCGGCCGGCAGCCGAGATATGACTGCGCCTCATCGCGAGGCACGCTACTTGCCATCGAGACCGAAAGCGCATTCGGTTGACATGGCCCGTCGCTCCCGCGACGATCTCGTGCTTCTGGGACATGAGCTTCGCCTTCGGCGAAGCATATGGTTGGGCCCCCCAACCCCTTTCAGACTGGGGGGGGGAGTCAAACTACCCACCCGCCCGCAAGCCGTCTAGCGCACTCCCACCCGCTTTCTCTACACATAAGTAATACCCGAGCCTGAGCATGTGCAGCGGTCGTCTTTGGATGGGCAGCTACTGGGAACCAAAGCCGGCCGCAGGTGCACGACGTTTGGGCGAGGTGCGCCACGCGTACCAGGGGCGCCACGCGCGCCGCCCATCATTGTGTCCGGTGTGCCTGCGCACAGCAGGCCACGCGCCACCACCCCCGCCGTCCGTGTCAAGAAACCAGTTGACGGTGATCGCGGGATGGCCGCGCATGATCCAGATTGAGCCGCTAGGTGCATGTTTGAGTGTTTTGTTGTCAGGGATGGTAGTTTTGCGCACAGCAGGGCATATGGTGACACCCCCGCCGTCTTTGCCAAAAACATACAAAGTGCTCGCGGGATGCACGAACATGGCTCAAGACTTTGCCCCAAAGTGTACTTTGCCTTGTTTTTGACAGGGATGGTGGGGGGCAGGTCGGCATGGTGTCTGCATGGTTTCCGGTTGGGCCCCTGGTCGCCTGGGGGAGGGGATGTATATCAATAAAAAACAATGATAAGCCCCTCCCCGAAGGGGAAGAAGGGCAGATGGAAGACAACACACCCTAAACCACCTACGCCCTAAAGGGCTGGTGGGATTAGCGTTTGTCCTAGGGAACCCCAAACATCGCCTCTTGGGCCCCTCTTAGGGCGCCCTTGGGTCGCTCGCTCTTGGGCGCGTTTTGGCGCTCTGTTGGGTCCCTCTTGGGGCACTCTGGGGCCATCAGGGAGCCATCTTGAAGCCTCGGAAGGCTATCGTCAGCGAAGGGGCGACGATGCAAACATTATTCCTTTTTTCTTCCGGATTTTAGAGGATTTGGGCCTCTTGGAGAGTCTTGGGGGCCTCTTTGCGGTCCCGAGACCTCTTGGAGCGTCGTTGGTGCCTCGGGGAGCTGTTTGGGGTCTCTTGGCATATGTCTGGAGGGTCTCTTGGGAGCCTCTTGGGCGCCTCTTGGGGCCTACTGGGGCCTCCTGGGCGCCTGTTGGGGCCCTCTTGAAGCGCTCTTGGGCACCTTGGGAGCGCTCTTGGGGCCATCTTGGAGGACATCGATCAAACAAGAGGGGAGTTTCAATTAGGGTTGCCCCCCCAAGAGGCCAAAATGGGGCCAAATCATAGTAAAACCGATGATTTTTGCTTCCTCGCAGAGACCGTTTTGGACGCCCTGACACCTCGCGACCGGCCCCGCCCAGGTCCAAGGGAGGGGGTAGGAGGAGAGGTCAAGCTACCCACCCGCCCGCAAGCCGTCGAGCGCACTCCCACCCGCCCTCCCAACACATAGGCAACACATGAGCCTGAGAATGTTCAGCGGTCGTCTTTGGATGGACAGCTACTGGGAACCAAAGCCGACCCCGGGTGCGCGACGCTTGGGTGAGGTGCGCCGCGCGTACCAGGGGCGCCACGCGCGCCATGCACCCCTGGGGCCCGAGCGTGCCAGGCACGCATGGTGCGCCAGAAGCGCCACGTGCTCCGAGTGCGCCAGGTGTGCCGCACACTCCAGCCGCGCCAGGTGCGCCACGTTCGGGGCACTTGCAGAGTGCGTCAGGTGCGCCTGCGCACGTGACAGCACACATCGGGAGACATGTCGACCCCCACCATCCTTATCGAAAACTAGTGCCCATGATGGTGTCTGGTGGGCCTGCGCACAGCAGGCCACGCGCCACCACCCCCGCCGTCCGTGTCAAGAAACCACTTGACAATGACGCGCGGGGTGGCCGCGCATGATCCAGATTCAGCCGCGAGGTGCATGGCGTATTGTTTTTTGTTTGTAATGGATGCTAATTCTGCGCAAAGCAGGGCATATGCTGCCCCCCCCGCCGTCTCTATCAAACATTGTACAAAGTGCTCGCGGGCCTCACGAACATGACTCAAGACTTTGCCCCAAAGTGTACGTGTCCTGCTTTTTACAGGGATGGTGGGGGGGCCGCATCGGCTTGGCCGCGCATGCTCCCAATGTGGAGGCAGAGTGCGTTTTGTATTGTTTGTTGACGTGGATGGTGGGGGGGGGGCCGCATAGGGGGCGGCATGGCTCCTGGTTGGCCGCCGGCTGGGGGGGGAGGGGGGGCATATGAATAAAGGACATTGATAAACCCATCCTCGAAGGGGAAGAGGGGCAGATGGAAGATAAAACACCCTAGACCACTTACGCCCTCAAGGGGTGGAGGGATTCACTATGGTTGGCTACGACTACTACTATTCCGATGACGATAGTGGCAACGGTACTGACGACTTTGAGTCGAATTCCTCTTATTATGACGACTGCAATGGCACTGGCGACAATATTTCTGATTGCGACGGTATCGAATATTCGTAAGGGCTTCGCCCCCTGCCGCTGGCCCCCTCTCTATCATAATAGGATATATCAGAATCGCGTCGGTGCGTCTCGGTGCTGAATTGGCGCATCTGGGAGCATCATGCGGGGGCGGATAGGAATCACCAGCGCGTATTGAGACGTTGGCGTTATCGAAGGCGCCTACGGCGAATCACCGCCGCCCCCTGCCTTCTAGAATCGTTCTCGTGGCTGAGCGTTGTGGCAAGAGCTGCTATCGGACTATGTGATCCCGCAGCCCTGGTGGAAACCCTTCGGGGAACACTTGGGGGAGGATGGCGGGGAACATCAGGAGGATGCGGAGGAGGAGGTGGAGGGGAAGGAGGAGGAGGAGGAGGAGGAGGAGGGGGAATCTTGGGAGCCTGTGGGAACACTCTTGGGGCCTCCTGGGAGCGTCCTAGGAGCCTCTTGGAGGCATCTTGGGGGCCTCCTTGGACCTCTTGGAGGCCTTGAGGGGTGTTTCGGGGGCTTCTTTGGCAGCTTTGGTGGGTTCCTGGCCCGTCAGATGCCGTCTTAGGGGCCTCTCTGGGCCGATTTGGCGCCCTCTTGGGGTGCTCCAGGGCTGTTTGGGAGGCCATTTTGGGCGTTTTGGAGGCCTCTTGGGCCGTCGTGTGGCCCTCTTGGGCCCGTCTGGGGGCTTCTTGGGCCGTTCTGGGGTCATCTTGGAGGCCTCTTGGGCGATTTTGGTGCGATTTTTGGGGGGCTCTTGGGCCGTCTCGGGCCGCCGGTTGGCCGAAAAGAAACACATGCCAAAAGTGCTTCAAAAACCTTAGGAACATCAGTGAGTTTGGCCTCTTCAGGCCTTCCTGGAGGCCCACTTGGAGGCCGCTTTGGATCATCTTGGCCTTTAAAGAAGGCTGGAGCAAAGGCGAGAGATAGCGAGCGTTCGTCCGCGGCCGTTTGTATTCAAGCGGCCAGGCACACTACTTGCCATCGAGACCGAAAACACCCTCGCTTGACATGGCCCGTCGCTCCCGCGACGACCTCCTACTGCAGGGACGAATGCTATTAAGATGCAACAGAGTTGGGGCTGGGTTTCGCTTTAGGCGAAGCTGCTGGTTGGGCTTCCCAACCCCAATCAAATTTGGTAGGGGAGCTGGCCTATGATGGTCAGCTGTTGCTCTACCCCTCACCATCCACAGCGCTATCTGGTGGACTACTGACATGGTGGAACATCCGGGTGCAGTGGGTCTGCGCGGAGGATTGTACATAATTACGTACAACCGCCAGGACCGTTGCAGTGCTATGTCCGTTCTCGCGGAGGCCTCTTACATGAGTCCCACTTCCCGGCGCCACTGCACTCTTGAAGTCCACCCTCCTATTACATTGAAGATACCATGCGTGGCAACATGCGATACGACATTCTGCCGCTTCCGCCCCCACGCAGGCTAACGACAACACACCACAAACCCCAGCCACGAACGTCCGACCACGACTTAAGGGGCCACTGGATTGGCATTGCCACATTTGGCCTCCCGTGGGTCGCTATCGGATGCGTTGTGGGGCACGTGCAGCGTGGCGGAGACGACGCACGCACAACCGGCCCCCACTGGGACCCTGCCGGTAATGTAACTTTCCGCGAATTCGCTCTTGAGGTACACGCCTGGGCCAACGTGATCACAGGCACTATGACCCCTTCCCAACGAGCCGCAGCATGACACCGTGGCCTGGGAAGGCTCGCAAGGATCATAGCCATGAGTGTACATTATGGAATAATCAGAACCATCAGCTTTGACGTAAATATCGGTGGTCGCCACACAGACGGCGTCGCCTATATCATGTTCTTCCTCTAAGATTCAGAATTTAGAGGAGCGCCAATTGAATTCAGGTACGGCTCTAATGGGCTTTCGTGTCATCGTGGGAGCGTGGGTCGACCAGACTTTAGCACGCTTTCCTATAGCCCGCTCGAGGCCGAGAACGCAGGCTTCAATATCCCCAATTTGGGCAGGGGCTGAGGCCGGATTTGTTGTTCTGACGGGGCGACGCAGGTCGAGTGCGGACGTCGCGGGCGCGGGCGTGCAAAACGAGGTTTTTCCATTCGGGAAGCGACCCGCCCACCCGAATCATGCGCGTTAGACGCCGAAGCGTCCGCGCTGCAAGGGTCGCTCCCGCCGCAGACTGCGCGAGCTAGGCACGGCGTGGCGGGGTCCGCCTTCAGCGCGGTCTGCGGCCGATGGTCAAAGTCCTCGGGGCGATCTCGCGTCGCCTCCTTGGCGCATTCGGCCATGTCGAACGCGAAACCGTGCGATATGTTTTGTTCAATTGGCTTTGGCAATTGAGGCTTTCGTTTGCGCGTCGCGCGTGTGCTCACGCCAGGGGGCACCGATGGCCATCGCTGTCTGCCCACTGCAGGGTCCGAGCTTTCGGGGCGCCATTTGTTTTAGGCGCTATTTTTCGACGGCCACGTTCATGCGTCCGTCGCACGTGCCGCCTCTTCCTGCGTTACTGTTTTATGAGTGGCGCGGCGTGCCCCGAGGACAACGCGGCGCGTTTCGGCGAGCATTCGGCTTGCGATTTCTAGCGCGTTTTGTTTCGGGGCCGTCTGCGGGCTGCAAGCGCGCCGCCCACTCTTAGCTCGTGGCCGGCAACGGCATCGCATTCGCGTGCGCTCCCGCGCCCGAGCTTTTGCTTTCATAGTGAACGTTGTTGTACATTTCTAGTTCGTTGCTTCTTGTTTGTGTTTTTGTTGTTTTTGTTGGGATGGTCGTGGGCTGCGTGCTATCGTCTCTTGGCCGATGTGCCATATAGATAAAATAATAATAAACAAATGGTCGTCATCATCGTAGTCTTCGGAGTCATCGAGATCATGATCATCATCGGACCCCTCCCAACGCCGAGAGTCGGCAGCGCGCGGGGACGGTGGGGCGTGTTCCACGGCGGCCTGGCTTCGCGAAGGTCCGCTTGGGCGGGTGTGCCGGGCGAGCTAGGCTCGCCCGTGTTCCGCGTGGAGCTAGGCCGCATTGGAAGACACCCCTCTGTTCCCACACGCTGCCGCTGCCAGGGGTCAGGATGACGTGAGTTCACCAGACAACCACAGATGCGTATTCCTACGAGGTCTGGGGGCACGGCCTAGGAGATACGAAGTCTCGCCGGGATGCGGGATTTGTTCCATGTCCACGATTTAAGAGCTTTCCGAGGGGGGCGCTGCCGGAATAGCGACGGCGACGGCGACGGAATAGCTTCAATACCCCGTCCCCCCAGTTGCGGATCAGAATGAGGGGGCGCCCGACCACGCACCCAGGGACTTCGTAAGACTGCTCGGCCCCGTCACTTCTGATTCTGGCCTGAGGCTGAGCAGTGCAAGAGTACAGACGGACAGGGGGCAACCGTCCGCAGCCTACACCCCCACTTCCACTTCCTCCGTTTCGTCCTCCACCTCCACTCCCTCTCTTCCTCCACCACTTCCTCCCTTCACCCTTCCATTTCCAGTGCCTCCCCCGTCCTCCTCCACCTCCATTTCCTCCCCTTCTTCTTTCTCGATGCTCTCTGGGGTTTCTCGGGGACCCTCGTGGCCTTCTTGCGACGTGGCCCAACTGGGGGGCATAAAAACTCGTCAGAAAACTTCCGTCGTTTTTTCGTTGTAATTTGACAGGCATGCGTGGCCCCGGTGGGATCATTACATATATATATATATATATATATATATATATATATATATATATAAATATAAATATAAATATAACTATATTTACATATATACCAGGCGCGCGTTCCACCAGCCCAAAGTTTTTCGACGGGGCCCCGAAAAAAGGCCGCGCAGTTTTTCGACGGGCCCCCAAAAAAAGGCCGCCATGTTTTTCGACGGGCCCGGGCGGTTTTTCGACGGGGCCGTCGGCCGGTGGATTTTTTGCCCGGCGACCCCCAAGAGGAGCCCCCAGGAGGCCCCATGAAACCCCAGGAGGCCCCAAGAGGTCCCAGGAGGTTCCAGGACCCAGGAGGCCCGACGAGGCCCCAGGAGGCCCCAGAAAGTTCCAGGAGACCCCACGAAGCTCCAGGACGCCCCAGGGCGCCCCCGGAGGCCCCAGGATGCACCAGGAGGCCCCACGATGCGCCCGGAGGCCCGAAGAGGCCCAAGGAGGCCCCAGGAGGCTCCAGCTGGCCCCACTGGGGCTTCTTTCGAGTGGAAGGGCGCCGGCCATCCGCAGTGGGAGGGGAAGGGGAGGAGGAGGAGGAAGAGGACGACGACGATGCAACGAGGATGACGGCGAGGATTTGCGATTGGACTTTGACTCAGTATTGGGTCGATGCTGACCGTGCGTGAAAGCAGCAGCAGGGTATCCTACTGTTATTGCCTCGCCTCTGGCGGTGGCGGGTTCGGTCAGCTGTGCCCCGACGTATGGTTCGGAGTTTACAGAAAAACCTGCGCGCCGAAGGTGCCCTTGATCAGTTTAGAACCGTCATCGGCGGGCAGCAAATGCCCCGAATTGTTTAAGGCAGTTCGAGTTGAAATTCTGAAAACTGGCACTCAAGTGCGCATCGAATACGTATAAAGAGCGCCGGCGCGCGGGAAACGCTCCGATCAGACGTCACATCAATGCGTGGAGCATTTTTGCAAACGCTATCGCAACATAAATGCGTGGGCTTGCAAGCAGAACGAACTGCATATATGTTGTACTTCATCTAGCACCATGGCGTCGTGTCTGGCGGGGCCAGGGAACACTCTCCGCAGTTCGTTGTCAGCGAGCGCTGTTTGCTCGGAGGTAGCGTGCAGTTGTTGGCCCTTGCATCGCGCGTGCCGCGAACTGCGCGCCCGCAAACTTAACGACGCGCTGCTGTCATAAATGGTGGCGTCGGGGCCCTCGCGCAGCCGTCGGCTTCGTTGCAGCCCTGAGAGCTTTTGTAAGCCCGCAAACGACCGAATTTCGTTGTTCCCGTGCTTGGTACTTCCCCTAAGCGCGTCGGTCGTCGCATGGGCGTCTGCCATTCCTGCGGGGTTGCCTCTTTCGCGACTCGGCCCCGCTGACCCGTTCAGCCCATGATGCGTCGGCGAATGACGTCGAAGCTTTGGCTGGGCAGCGCCGCTGCCGTCGCGGTGCAACCGACCCCAGCAGCCCCGCCGTTCGAACTCGGCGGGGGCCGAGCGGCGGGTGAATTCAGGAAATCTGAAAAGCGAGCTCAGCTCCGAGATCAGGCGCCCAGGTGCGGGCATTCGCCGCTTCCAGGCCGTCGGCACTTTGAGATTGCATTGGCTAGGTCGACAGTCCAGCTCGTCAGGTCGCGCAATCAGGAACTGCGATCGCATCAAGATCTGTTCAGAGGAAACAGAAAATCCTTAAACAAAAATCCACCGCTTCCCCCTCGAGGGGGTGCCGATGGTTGTCCAGGTCTTAACGCTTATCCTGTTCATGGCTCTGGGAGTGGGTACGTCGCGTGCACGACAACTACTGCAACCACAAAGCCACCGAATGCCAAGGACCCAGCAACCAATCGATTCTCTACTAGAACGCATGATGTCTTATGCTCACATTGCCGCGCGAACCCCTGCAAACATTGGTGCTATATGTAGTCCTGGTCATCGTGCCGAAGCCTTTGTCCTGCAAGTACCAATGCAGGGCAAGTTGCTACAAACGTCTGGAACGATGATCCACGACCAACAGACACCACCGCCTTATTAGCCCAACATGGTGGCCAGCCTACGGGGTCGCAGGACTCGCGGGCTCGATGCCAAGGACCGTCGGCAACGGCGGCCCCTGCCCAGGCCACTACCTTCGAAGGCTCAGCGGGGCAACCCGCCGAGTCTGACTTCGATCCTGGAACAGATACCGACGCGTTATCAGATGACGGGTCGCCCTATACTCATCCGACATGTCCACGTATCTCACTGAAGCGCAACAGGCGCAATGGTTATTCCTAGGATACCAGAAACACAAACGCCGCTGGAGACGCTCCACGAAGAGACCAATTCGCAAGCTACGACGCACGATCCGACGGGCGTTCAGAGCAAAGGGCAAGGGTCGAGGCAAGGGCAAAGGTAAACGACGGCGACTGCATGGCAGAGGAATGCCGGCATTCCCGGCACCCCTTCCTGGATCACAACACGGATAATTATTCCCGGGGGCAGATAGAGGCCGCCGGCGCATTTCAGGAAAGGGCGAGGGACGCCGGGGCAACCCGAGAGATGCCAACGGCAAAACTATGAAATGCGAGACCCTCGAGAGATGCGCCGACGAGCTCTTCGAGGAGATCTACGTTGGTCACGACGAGATCAACCTGGGGGACTGGCTGGGCATTCCCAGTGCGGGGCAACCTGCACATATTGAGTTCGTTGAGGGTTCCCGCGCGCCCGCCGACCTGGACCGCGACGTGGCTGAGACACTCGCGGAACCTGATGCTTCAGTGTTAGCAACAGAGAAGGAGATACAAGTGATGCTCCATCCGCAGGTCATTGGTAATCCGATATACAGAGAATCAGACGACGACCCTCCGCGGGGAAACCCGCGCAATGCTGGCGGCCATTCCGAACGCATCCAATGTGAATTCGGGCATGGCGACGACCATCGCTTCACGCTCGCGATGCACGACGGTCTACGAGCCGCCCAATTTGGAGAGCCGTGGTTCGCAAGGATGACGACGAAGACGAATGGGGAGCTGAGAGTCATCGCCCGCAGCGTCGCGGCCGGAGTCACCCGCGCGGGCGCTCACGCGCGCGCCCCAGCGGCGCGCAGCGCCCACGCCCTCCTGACACGAGGGCCCCGAGGACCCTGCCGAGAAGGGAACTTCGCGGGGAAGCCCGCCTCAGGGCGAGGATCGGCCAGGTGAGCCCGAAGACCCAGGCGCGCAGCGTCTCGTCGGCTACGAAGATCTGCAGCCATTTCGGCTCAAGGAGCTCCACGAGGTCCCCAGCGGTTACCTGGTCTCCTGCGACCCAGGCGTTCGGGGGCTGGGCGCTGCCGTCGGGGGCCTCGCCTCGAGCGGCGTTGCGCCGACAGCAGGTTGGTTGTTCCCAAACTGTGCCCTCCCACCCGGTTCCCCCATGCTGCACTCCTTGTGCTTTCCCATACTGCACTCGCTCATCCTGATATTCTTACGGCATTTTGTCACCGCCATACCTTCTTGAGGAACCCCAGGGGATCAAATCCGCATTTGGGGCGGAGTGGTTCGACCCTCTTTGGGAGGCAGGTCTGCGCGCAACATCGACGGGTGAGGTTGTCTTGGGTTCAGATCCATCACCAACAGTCCCTTTCGAGCCAGCGTATAACTTCAGATCACATATTGAGAGACATTGTGCCAGCGCCAAACGTGCCCGCGAAGAAGATCACCTGTCCCCCGAGGACGGTTTGCGTTTTCTTAACAGGTGGGGTTTCGATCGCTCGACGGTTGAAAGTAAGGCGTCTTCTATGGATACTGACTAGGCGGAGAAATTCAAGAAGGAGGGGGAACGTCGGGTGGATCTTCAGAGGCGCAAGAGTATCGTGGAGGCTACCACTGTTTCTGGATTTTGTGCTTTCGTAGACTTGACGTTCTCGAATTCGGATCAGAGCTCGTCTGAAAAAAATACCCGCATCCAGGAGACGCCCCCGGAGCTTGACGCGAGAGCTGAAACTCCAGCGGGCCAGATCACGGAATTGCCGCAGGCTGAGGCTGAGGACCGTGGCGAACGTTTGAAACTGAAATACCGCTTTGGTTATGGATCCTGCGTCTCGACCGCCCCAGACTCAAGTACTCGGGTCGGCGCCCCGGGCGCGCGCCCCTCTCAGTCATTTGCATCTACCTACATCGAGGCGCACGGCTGGGCCCAGGACTGGACCACACCAATGGCGAGAGGGAGACACATGATCGCGGATACGGATGCGACACAGTAGATTGGGAATATGAAGAACCTTCTGCCTGAGGAGACTCGGGTGCTCGTCGACGATCTCGGCGCACTGCAATCTGGTGATAATCGTGCTATGTATGGCAGTAGCCGCATCCGTTTCAATCGTGGTGACAGACTCGGTCTGTGGGATATCCGGGAATCTTTCTGTCGCGCGTGGAACGACCTCGCATCTCGTGATCAGATCATTGTTTCTATGATTAAGATTCCTCGTGTGATTAGTTTCAGACTCGAGGCCCTACCGTGGAAGAGGCCGCACATCTTTGCGGCGGGGAGATGGCATGGAGTTTGGTTTAAAGACCCTGTGCTTCAAGAAATTTCTATCAAGGGCCCCACGGGCGCCGGCAAATCGCGCTGTGAGATGTGGACCGACCCCCAGGATAACAACCGTATGCTCCTTGGTCAGTCTGCTGCAGGGCGCGACTATGGCGGCCCTGGTCAGTGGGAGGTTTTCGCTGAAACGCGGGAGGTCAGGCGTGCCAGACATGCCCTTACTATGACGAAGGATGAGCTGGAACAGAAATTACGCATTGCAACTCAGTGACATCGGCAGGGGGCTTGACATCCGCCGCGGTCGTTTGCCCCCCTCAACTTGCAGAAGGCAGGGAAGTCGGGGGCTGTCAATTCATCTAGCGTTGGTCGCCGATACACACTCCTGAGACGGGTCAGGGACATGCATTTGACATGGGATGCATTGGGCGTGCAAGAATCAGAAACATTCAGTGGGAGTCTAGATTCGTCGAGGCGCTAGGCTTGCATCGCAAGTCCTCGCATTGCCGGAAGGCCTCAGCGGTCTGCAAAGCGGTCTCCTGGGGCGTATCAGGGCAACCAGTTCGGGGCAGAGGTGGGCCGCCATCCTCTTCGGAAGTACCTTAGCTGTGAGTATGTGCCTGCCAGATTGCTCGACCACATCTGCACTCGAGATGTTTGATCAGATTTTGGAGACAATATCTCTACGTAGACGTTAATATACAACCTTTCACGGCCACGCGCGATAGGAGTGACTGCCCGCCCCCGACCGGCGCCCACCTAAGCCCGCCCTGCTTTGCACTCTGGACGTCGGGGCGGGGGCGAGAGGGGCAGGAAGTAGAGGGGGAAGGACGTGAGGGGCGTGCTCCAGGACTGGATGATGGAAGAGTGCTTGCATGCTGTCAATGCGTTTGGAGATCGCCAGATCACCTGGGAGGGCCATCGCCAGTCTCTTGGAAAAGGTGCCCCATTATGTCCTTGTGCCCGCTCTATGCGCGCCAGTGCTTCTGACACGACCTTCCTCGCAGAGTTTCAAGGCGCAGTGCGCCTTAGTGACTGCGCGCTCGTGCGTGCTCAGGCGCAGGGAACGCCTCGGCCCAAACGGTTCCGGCCTCGTATTACGCGCAATCTCAGAGGACGGGCCCCCGGCGATGAACATAACAACCAGCTTTCTGCCCCATGCGATGCCGCGGCCCGCCAGCCCACCCCTGGAGGCCTCGGGGGCGAATATTTACAGCTTGGCCCATTCTATTCCGCAGGCACCACAGGCTCGCATGGATCCCCCAAAGCGCCCGAAAGAGTTGGCGGACCTCGAGGCGACCCTGGAGCTTCGGTGGGAGGAGAAGAACACGGAGGAGCACAGAGTGTTGAGGAGGAGGGGGAATCGGCTTCGTCGAGAGTTTTGTCTTCGGGTTCGTGAATTCGAATTTCCTGATGTTCGCAGAGTGAAAGCTCAGAAATACAACAGTTTCTGATCACGCGGCACCTGGACAGAGGACCGGGTAGAGATTGAAGCAGCGCTGGCCGATCACGCCCAGGCACATGTCGAAGAGGAGGAGAGGGGGCGCACACACGCGGCAATTGAATCGCTTCGTCGTCGGTTTCTGGAGGGCGGAGGTGACGCGCGGAGCACTGTCGGCCGCTTACCTATGTCGGCGATTTTGATTGCTCGCTCGAGATGGAAGTCAGGCAAGGCCATAGGGAGAGATGGCATGCCGGTGGAGGCATTGGAAGAATTTCCCCGGCAACAGACGTTCTCCGGGGGGCGTTCAGCTCCGCGGTCTTGGGGGGGGGGGGGGGGGCGATCATTACGTTGCCCCCGAAGTGCAAGAAGTTGCGTGGAGTCATTGACGCACGCCCTATAACAGTAGAATGGTGCGGTGACGAAGTTGCACAGCACTGCCGCCGTGTATATGCTGAATCCGCTTATCGAGCCCATTCTCCGCAAGCTCTCCGTCTATGGCTTCTCCTCTTCTTGTAGATGCTCGGAGGTAGTAGGCGCCGTGAAGACTGTGGCGCAGCATGCATGTGAATGGGGAAAGGGTCGGGCCCTCGATGTCGCACCCTGTGACATCCGGAAGGCCTTCCAGCACGTGGCCGCTCAGAAGATAAACATCGCGCTCGATATCCGGGAGGCTCCTCCTGCTCTCCAACTGGCCTTCTTGGAACCTTTCCAACATGAGAAAGCCACTTTCTTGTCCGACGGCATGGGGGTGGATGGGGAATTTGTCTACGTGCACGCGAGAACTGGAAGCAATGAAAGCCCTGGGTGCTGGAATGCTATTGCGGCGGCCATGTGGCTCAATGAGATTCAAGAATGAGATGGGGCTGGGGCGGGGTGCACCGTCGGCGACCCACACCGCGTGGCAAAACATGCACTAACACCTCACATGATCTATGTTGACAGCGTTGTCATTTTCGGCTCGGGCCCAAATGTGCCCCAGATGCAAATCGCAGGTTTGACTCAACGCATGCATGCCTGGGGTTTCAGCGGGAAGGAGGAGTCTCTCGAGGTGACCGGCTTTGGCGCTGCGGCTCCTGCTGTATACGCGACTATTGATGGAGAGGATGTACTTGTCAGGAGAGCTAGTGAGTCAAATGTTTCTGGTAGTTCGATTTCTGGTGAGTTTCGTTCGAACAGACACAATGATATTGAGCGCCGATTACAGGCGGTTGGAAAGGCCTTTCAGGGTCATCTCAAATATTTTAGAGAGCACTGCGTTCCCCTGATCAAGCGTTTCTGCAGCGCCGTACAAGCCACTCTCCTCTAGACTGCTGAAAGTGTTACGCAGGATAAGGAGTCGATTCACAGGGTACACGTCTTCGATGGGGAGTTATCTGTTGAAGATGGTCGGCGGCAGGGGGGCGCAATCGCAGCCGTGGGACGCGCGGCGGCCATCCATATTGGAATTTGCGCGCAGCCTTTTCCACATGCACGGCTGCCAGTCGGCAGTCCAGGGAGCGCTGCACAGAGCCTGGCCCCAGGCCAAGGACATTGCTGAGTAGCATGCTTCGGGCTGGGGCCCAGGATATGGCGAGCCCGTCGGTGACAACAAAAGGCGAAGAGTTTGTCCACCTAGATTTGACTCTACGCTTGGCGCGAGAGCTTGGATGGACGCGCGCCGCGCCCCCACGCGCTGCCGTCAGGAGTGGGGGGGGGGGGGGGGGTCACGCAGGACATGGGGGGGGGGCATTGCAGGAAGCCTGCGCAGTGGAAGCAGGGATCTCAATGTAAACGGTGGCGGATCGGTGGCATTGCTACGGCTGCACACGCGTGGCATTACTTCCTGTATACTTTGCACGGTCGCCACTGGTGGCGGCGTCGGCAGTTTGGCCGGCCCCAGCTCTTGAGTTTCGCGGTTGATTGGCTCGGCCAGGTTTCGCATCCCAGAGCATATATCCACTTCGCGGTTAAAGGTGATGGAGGAGGGGGTACACGCGAGGAGAAGAGGCGGTGGATGATCTCTTACCCCGGCATCTCTCACCACAACAAGCTGCTAGACTTGCGAAACGGTTGGCGACGCTTCACGAAATGGGGACGGTTTGCGGCGTCTTCTCGAGCGGGTTGGCGGCTGAGTATTGCGGGTGCCCTTTTATTGACTACACATTGGGGGAATGGCAGGTTGAGGGTGGGCAACAATACATAGTAGGAGGTGTTTGATCAGTTCATTGAGAAGAATGTTGAGATGGAGGTTCGATTTCGAGTGAGGCCGGGCCCCCTGGGCAAGAGTTCTTGCAAGCACGAGTTTCGAAGGGGCAAGCTCTAGAGCAGGTGAGTTGACGCATTCTGCGCGCAGGGGATGCACCTTCGTCCGAAGTTGCCCCGTATTCCGCCCGCTAAAGAACATGACTTCAACTTGGTCGCCCTCCGTGGACGGTGCGACGAAGGTGTTGACCAGCATGGCGTGGGCATCGGACACTTATCTACAGGCTGCTCTGACCCCCTCCTCTGCGCACCCCCTCTTTAACTATTCTACTAACACATCCCTGCGGGCAGACTTTTCCGCCGAGCGTGGCTCTCTCGTTCGGGGAGATGTGTGCGAGGCTGCGCCCCTTCTGCCTCCCGACTGCGCCGACGCTGAACCCTCTGCTTTAGCAGGCCTCCAAGAGGCCACCCGGCAACTGCCCTTGGGTCCACGTCGGACGTGGTGACGCTGCCCGCCAACGTGCAAAAGCTCGCCAATATACTTCAGCAAAACCATGCAGCACTGGCTCGATCAAGGCTGGACCGAGCACGACATCCTTCTCTGGTTCCCATTTCGCAATATTTCGCGGGGCGATGATGGCAAGATCGCCCGTGCCAACAGAGGTCCCGGTACAAAGTCGGCCCCCCACGCTTGCGAACAATGATTTTAAAAGGGCCATGATTAAAGACCGAGAAGACTACGAGCGCCTGGTCCGCAGTTGCGATCTCTTCGCAGACCACAGACCCGCGCGTCCAATGGAGCGTCCGTCAAGGAGCCCTAACTTTGGGAACACCGTTGCTCTGGTCTCATGGAGATGGTTTGGGTCGCAAGGTGGATCCGACTAACCATCCCCCTAAACAGTGCTTGACCAGAGCTCGTTGCCAGCCGACCGCCGAGGACGAGGCAAAGCTGGTTGAACGGTGGCGGCAGAATCTCGACTGCAATCACCGCCTCAATAGATTCAATCGAGAATATCATACAAATGCGGCTGAGGCATCACGCGCGGGGCAACCCGCTTCTTCTTCTCATGAAGGCGTTGGCTTTCCGAAGGGCGATGCAGGGGCTGACGGCCCTGGCCTTGCTGATGCAGTAGATTATACTGCCGCTGCCCCTCATGACTCACGGTGCAGCTACGAGACTGACAGCAGCGATCAAACGGATGTAGAAATAGACACCTCTAGGAAGATAACAGCGGACATGGGTCTTTCCCAAGGTACGACAGCGTCATACAATTGCAGGAGAGTTGCACGTCGAGCATCGCGCGCAGAAGGGTTGACGCTGAACGACGCGATCTGGATTGCATGCAGGGGCAAAGACATGGCAATCTACAAGCCAAAACACCAGCTTCCACAAGACAGGCCAGCATCCCATGATGCGGGGGAACCTGCGGAATCATCAAATGCGGGGGCATCCGCCAACGAACCGCCGGGGGGGCTGGAGATCCCGAAGAAGCGGGCTGAGGAGGACGTCGATCAATCCCCGACTCCGAGTCCGCCAAGATCACCATCTCTTCCACCATCTAAACACCGAAAAAAGGACCGGTTCCCCAGGGCGCAACAAGTCACAAAGATCCGCGGGGAAACCAGCTTACAGACGGCACTCCAGGGGGCCGGCAGCGGCCGCAGCAGCAGCAGACAAGAGAGGGGGGCGCCTGCCGCATGGAGGCGGCCGACGAAGCCGCGGCAGGCTCACAGGCGGGGCGGAAGGTCTCGGGCAGAGCGTCGGCGTGCTGCCCGGCTGCGCCGGTCGTGGGGCTGGCGCCGGCTGCGCCTTTCGCTGCCGGCCATCATCGCCCCGTTCGTCCTCCTTCTCCTCCTCCATTCCCTTTCCTGCCGTTCGTCCTCCTTCTCCTCCTCCATTCCCTTTCCTCATACTTCTCCCCGTCGAAGCCCGAAGCCAGTGTGTAGGGCGGGCTGGGCGTTTCGCCTGAGACGCCCTCACCACTTATGACTCCGAAGCGGAAACAATGGCAACCGTTTCACATATGGAGTGCGGGTGGTTTTCAACATGCGGCTCGGGCCTTAGCGCCGCGCACACTCGTTCAACAAAAATTGCAAGAGCTTCGCGAATTGATGATAACCAGTTTGCAACATGTGGCTCTGCGCGCATTCGCTTTAACAAATTGCCAGAATCTCGCAGATTGAGGATAACCAGTTTTCAGAATGTGACTCTCGCCTTTAGCGCCGCACACCTTCGTTCTAAAATGCTGCAAGAGTTTCACGGATTGAAGGTGGCTCTTTTTCAACATGTGGCTCTCTCAGCGTCGCGCCGCGCACATTCGTTCACAAGATGCGCAAGAGTTTCACGGACTCCCACGACCAACGTGCCAGAAACGGCTTTTTGGAAGGATTCCAGATTTTGCGGGTGCAACAGTAATTCTTGTTCGCGGTGTTGAAATCCCAAGAATGATTCTGACACGATCCAAGATCGTCCGGACGCAACAGTCAGGTTGATCCGCGGCGTTGACATCCCGAGAGCAATGTTTTGGCATGCAGATCTTCAAACCGTTATCTTCCAACGAGGCAGACCCCTCAATAGAGATGAACCGTTGCGGGGACATGTGAAAAGGGAGCTTGGAGGGAGGATGAATTCCAACATCGTTGATGGCTCTTGGGTTTACACTGGTCCTCCTCCTCGTCCTCCTCCTCGTCGTCGTCGCCATCCTCGTCCTTGTCCTCGTCCTCGTCGTAGTCGTCGCCGTCGTCGCCGTCGCGCCGCCGCCGCCGCCGCTGTCGCCGTCGCCGTCGCCGCCGCCGTCGCCGTCGCTGCCAGGCGGAGCTCGCCGCGCCAGCGCGCACGTCCGCGCGCGCGCTGGCGCCCGGGTCGGGGGCCTGCCAAGAGGCGGCGCCGTCGGAGGGCCTGCGGTGCGCGCCCTGGGCGCCGCCCGGGGGCGCCGCCGAGGCTGGCGCGGCGGCGCCGCGTCCGAGGGCGCGCCGGAAGGCGCCTCAGGATCCGCTTGACATCGCCGCCGCCGCCGCCGCTGTCGCAGCCGCCGCCGTCGTCGCCGCCGTCGTCGTCCTCGTCGTCGTCGTCGTCGTCGCAAGCAGCCCTAGGGGCCCCAAGATCCTCCCGACAGGGCCCACGAGGCCTCCCAGGGGGCCCCAAGACAGCCCCAAAACGCCCCAAGGCCGGGGAGGCCCAAGAGAGCCCCGAGGGCCCTAAGAGGGGGCCAATAAGGCGCATATGAACTAACATTTCGAGCCGTTCTCCCCAAGATGGCCCCAACAGCCCCCCCGGCGGACGCCCCGAGGCGCTCAGAAGGGGCTCTAAGATCAGGAGCGAAAGAAGGACGTACATGCACATGAATCCACGCTGGTTTCGAGAGCACCCATTGCACAAATGTTCGCATAACGCGGCCGGTCTCGCGAATCGAGGGGCCGCGTTCATGTGCATAGCTGGGCGCGTACGTCCCTTGTGGGCCCCCTATAAGAGGCTCCCAAGAGGCCCCCAAGAAGCCCCCCTGAGGCCCCGAAGAGCGCCCAAAGGCACCCCGATACCCCCAAGAGCCATCCAAGAGGCCCCCGAAGCATCCCACCAGCCCCTCAAATGCATCAACGAAGCTCCTAACCCATTAGATCAGTTCCAAGATCGTCGCAAGCACTCGCTCCTTCTTGGGGGGTCGGCGGCGTGGCGTAAGCCACTTGGATCAGATCGGGGCATGTCTGGGCCCTATGTTTTCGCCTCTCGAGCGACAGCGAGGGGAGGCTGGGGAGGACGCGGGGGAGGACGGGGATGGCCCTCCTCTCCTCCTCTCCTCCTGCCTATGGTCTCTGGCCCCCCTGCCTCGCAATTCCTTGTTTTGTCACCCCCCCCCTCCCCTCTAACAGGGGCTATGTCGACCCATGCCCCAGACTTCGTCGGGTTTTCACCAGGACCAACACTTCGGGTCTGAACCTTGGGATATACGATAGGGGAGGGGGCGTCCATCCTCAACAGGGGTGCATCCGAATAGCTCCCTTGGGGTGCATCCTAAGGTGCCCTTCTTTTTCCGGGCAGCTGCGTTTGCCATCGAAAAGGCGGGGGCTGGGGGGGAAAAATCGCGTGCGACCCCCCTCGTCCCGCCAGTCCTGCCATCGACACGGGAGGCCCCCGAAAGGCCCCCAAAGAGACTCCCAAGAGGCCCCAAACTGTATCCCCAGAAGCCCCCGAGAGCCGCCCCCAAAGAAGCATCCCTGAGGACTCTGGTCAACGTCAGCGTCGTCGTCGTCGTCGCCGCTGCCGCCGTCGTCGTCGTCTCCCTTCAGGGTCAGCGGAACCGGCCGTAAGGCCTTCGCAATCGCCTGCGACCCTCCTCTCCCCTCTGTCATCCCGCCAGTCATCTTCTCGCATCCTCTTTCAGCTTCCCCTGCGCACGCCCCTCCAACCTACGACCGCTGCCACCTCCTGCGCCCCTGGAGATACACGGAATCCACAATGAGCGACGGTATAAGCGGGTCTTATGCGAAATGACCTTACGCGGTGGCTTACGCGGGCCGCCAGCGCGGCACGCCAAATTGGAGACAGGGGCGCGGGGCAGCCTGCGCGCGAATGTCGGCGCAGTTGGGCCCGTCGACGTCGCCCCAGTAAGAGACCTCGCCTCCACGAAAGTTGTTGCGCTGATCGAGTGTTCGCAACACTCTGAGCCTGTGGGGAGTCCCGCGGAGCTGCGTCCTGCGCGAAGTCGCGCGAGACCGCAGCTGCCTGAGATGCGGAAGATTCCACCAGAACTGCCGTTTACGCGGATCCAAACGTGACCTCACCTGCACGGGCGCGTCACCCCTGGAACAAATTGATCCTCGCCTTAGCCCTGTCCGAACCTAACTTTGAGGGGTCGGCGGCGCAAACCACCCGAACAAACACGCGGCACGCGTGCCACGGGGCACTAAAACTGACATCCGTTTTCGTTTTGGTGTGAGGGTGTTGGGGGGAGTCAATTTGTTGTTTTGAAATTTGTTTGGGTTACGCCGTGGCTCCAGATTCTTAGTTTCTGTGCGCACTTGAGAGCGTCGTTTGTATTACCCTACTGCATATACGTTGGTCTTCGGGGTGAGTTTCCGATGGGTTAGGCGCGGCTGCCGGCTTCGACCTGTGCCCCAGGGCGCCGGTATTCGGCGCTGGTTTTGCCGCTTTGTCTTTCGATGCGCGTCGGTATTTGGCCTCGGCGTTGGTTATCGGCCTCGGTCTTGCGACGCCGTCGGTCTGCGGCCTCGGCCTACATGGTAAAACAACGAACATCGATTTTGGCTTTGCGACGGGGGGGGCGGTCTTGATTTTCTGGGTTCTGCGCGCGCCATCGCTCGCCGACAGCGCGGTTCCCCTTGGGCCCCGCGACGCGTGGCTCGCTTGAAGGCGCGCGACGCCGACGGATTCTTTTACCGCGGAGCACGCGAGCACGCGATAGTCTGCATGATTTTGATTTCGCACCACGCAGCGCGAAGCATGCAAACGCACGGGCGCACATTTTAGCAGCGACGCTGCGATGTCACGCGCTGTCTGCGCGGGGACTCGCGTTGCGCATCCCAGGGGCGCGGGCGAGCCTTCTGAAGAGAGCACCGCGTGCACGTCGCCGCTTGCGTTTCGCACGGCGCCCAGCTGCCAGAAGCAAGTGCCTCCACCGCGCCGGTCCAGCACTTTGGGCGGCGACTGTTCGAGCGATGATGGCGACGATGGTGACGACGAGGCTGGTTATGATGATGGCGACGAGGACGACGATGGTGATGATGAAGGCTGTCACATGTGACGCCCGCCCAGATCGATTTCTTGAAGAGCTCTCATCCGGCCCAAATGGGCCGTATCAGGGCAGTCTTTGGCTCCTGTGGGGCCGTCTTGCGGGCCCCTTGCGGCTTCCCCGGATTGCTCTGGGCGCCATTTGAGCCGTCTCGGGTCTCTCTTGCGGTCTTCGCGGGGGCGTCGCGGGGGCGTCTGGGTCCGTCGGGGTCGAGACGCCTTCCCAGGCCGTCTTGGATCCCCTCGGCGGTCCTCGTAGGCTGTCTCGGGGTTCCCTTGGGGCCGTCCTGCGACGCCTTGGGGCCGTCGAGGTTTTGTCGAGGGCATCGTGGAGGGTGCTGCTCGATTCATTTTTGTGGCATCCTGGGCCATCTTAGTGCACCGTCGGAGGCGCCCTTGGCCGTCTCGGAATGACGGGGGCCCGGAACGATAATATCCCAAAATCAACGAGGCGCCGTATCAAAATCACCGAGCGTCGTCCCTAGGCTCTTTCGGGAACCTTCTGGAGCCTGGTCTCTGTCCTGGGCCCCAATGGTGCCATCTTGGTTTGTCTTGGAGTCATCTTTGGCCGTTTAAGGAAGAACCCGCGGCCGCGTTGGCGGCCGCGGCGGCCGCCCTGGGCCGTCTCGGGCGATCTGGAGAACCTCAGGGAGTTAACGCGGTCGCCCAGGGGCCCTCGTGAGCAGGGGCGGCGCGCGGGAAACAGCGCAACTGAGCGGCGGGCCCCCTAGACGAACGGACTACCAGACAGCACGCGGCATCCGCGCGCTCCACTATCGCGGCGGCGCTGAGCCGCCAGGCGCACGCCGGCGCGATTGAGGCGGCTTCTGCGCCGCCGCGCGCGCGACGGCAAGAAGGGCGCTCGCGCTGGATTTCCCGCGCGCGCGACGGCCCAGTACCTCCGCGCGCGGAAAACGCAGCGCGAGCGGCCTTCGGTCGGACGCGCCTCTGAGGCCGCTGGCGTCTCCCAGCGCGTCATGACCGAGTCTCGCCCGCCGCTTGCCCTCGCGGCCCCGTGCGAGGGAGGCGGTTGCGCGGTCAACCTGGGGCGGTCATTTGGCGGTTGGGCGGCCGATCCAGGTCGGTCGGCGCGCGGTTGGGCGGGCAATTCGGGCGGTCAATGCGGGCGGCCAACACGCGGCTGGGCGGTCAACCTGGGCGGTCAATTCGGTCGGTCAACGCGCGGCGGGGCGGTCAACGCGCAGCTGGGCGGTCACACCGGGCGGTCAACTCGATGGTTAACGCGCGGCGGGGCGGTCAAAGCGCAGCTGGGCGGTCAATCCGGCCGATCAATTCATCATAGCGCGCGTCGGCCGATCAACTTGGCCGACCAAGTGGGCCGATCAATTCGTCAACACACGCGCGCGGTCAATTCGGCCGATCAAATCGGCCGATCAAGTCGGTCGATTAACTCGCCCGATCCACTCGGCCCAGCAACTCGGCCGGTCCACTTGGCCGATCAAGTCGACCGATTCACTCGGCCGATCAAATCGGCCGATCGACTCGGCCGATCATTTCGGCCGGTCAACTCGCCCGGCCCACTTGGTCGGTTGTTTCGCGCGGCCAACTCGGGGGGGGGTCAATTCGGGCTGTCATCTCGGGCGCGGGCGCCCACGCGCGCCGCGGGTGCCTGGGCGCATCCGCCCGCGCGCGCCGTTGGCGCATGGGTGCGCCCACTCGTGCTCGCGGTGGGTGCCCGAACGGTTCCATTCAGAGCATCCCAGACCAATGAGCTTTGCTTGGCCCAGAATTTCCTGGGCCCGTTCGGTTTTGGGCGATCCAGAATCGCCCAGGCGATCGATGCCTCGGTCGACCCGGAGCCCCCCGCACCCTTGCGCTTCGGACGATCCAGAGCCCACTAGATCCTTGCCCTGGGACCCTCTGGTTGTTGGAGTTGCGCAAGTCGCTCGGCTGGCGCCGAAACATTGCACCCTTCGATTATCCATCGCAAAAACAGCTTGCGCACTGCGCGAGATAGGGGTGCAACGCAGTGCGCGTCGCCCAAGTCCCTTGGCTGACACCGAGAAAAGGGGAAGCCCTGGGAGCCGAAGTTCACAACAACTGTTCGGCTGACGCCGAGGCAACAGCTCGGCAAACGCCTCCACGCCGCCGCGCGCGCGGCGGCGCGGGGCCGACGTGCGTGGCCACATGCAGCGAGAGCGGCCTCTGCGCCGCCGCTCGCGCGGCGCCAGTCCGCGGCGCGTGGAACAAGCGCGCCGCGCGCGGCTTCTGCGACGCCGCGCGAAGGGGGCGCCGCGCCGTCGCGCACGGAGAAACGCAATGGAGACGGCTCTTGTGCCGCCGCGCGCGCGGCGGCGCTGGGCCACTGTGCGCGGAACAACTGCGACGAGACCAGCTTCTGCGCCACCGCGCGCGCGGCGTCGCTGGGCCATCGAGCGTCGCGACATGCAGCGGGGGGGGGTCCTTGCGCCGCCGCCCGCGCGACCGCGCGCGCGGCGGCGCTGGGCTTACGCGCGCGAGGAAGCGCAATGGAGGCGGCCCTGCGCCGCCGCGCGCGCGGCGGCGCTGGGCCGCCGCGCGCAGCACAACGCGACGAGACCAGCTTCGGCGCTGCCGCGCGAGCGGCGGCGCTGGGCCGTCGTGCGTGGAGAGGCGAAATGGAGGCGGCCACTGCGCCGCCGCGCGCGCGCGGCGGGCTGGGGCCGTCGCGAGCAGAAAACGCAGCGCGAGCCGTTCCCGCGTCGCCGCGAGCGCGGCAGCGCTTGGCCGTCGCGCGCGCAGAACCTTCGCGGTGGCGGCCTTTGCGCCGCCGCGCGCGCGGCGGCGCTAGGTTGTTTACGCAATAAATCCAATGGGGGCGACCCCTGCGCCGCCGCGAGCGCGGGGGGGCCGGGCCGCCCCCCGCGGAAAACACAGCGGGGGCGGCCTCTGCGCCGCCGCGCCCGCGGCGGCGTCGGGCCGCTGCGCGTGGGGAAATTCAACGAGGGCAGCCTCTGCGCCGCCGCGCGCGGCAGCCTTCGGCCGCCGTGCGTAGAGACGTCGACGTCAGGCTGTCTCGTCAGTTCTGGCGCCACGGCAGTAGGGTTTGCACCGCCGGCGTCCGACAATGTTTCGCGGAAGCGCGGGCCTGTTGCAGGCCATCTTGTCTGGTCGTAAATGCGGCGGCGCTCGACGGGCGTTGGCTCGCCCAATCTCTTGTAATCAAGTGCGGCTTTTCTTTCGCACGTCTTGTAGGCTAGTTTACGCAGTCCATTTAGGCATTTGCCCAGACGCGCCAGGCCGCCGTTTGCTATGGAGCCTTGGGATACGCCCTCATATTTTGAAGTTTTAGAAGGATGTCATGGTGGGCCCAAGAGCACCAAGAGCACATTTATCGCACCAAGAGCACGTTGACGCAAAAATGTGCGAACCAAGAGACACGGCGACGAGCGGCTAAGACGGCCCCCCTGACGTTCCTGCGGGCCCCCCTACAGACCTGACCCCCCAGACTCCCATGGCACAATGCAATGTGGAGTCCGCCGCCGCATGCGCTGATGAAGATGCTCTGGGACGTCATCGCGTCCACAATATCTTGCGGAGGGAACCTGCTCTCAGCTACAAGTCCGAGGAGGCGTGCTTAGTTCAGGCATTGCACGGTCAGCATGTCCGCACGAAGCCCCCGAGCGAACTCAATGAGCGTCGCTGCTCGGAATGGCCCACCACGGCCACGCGGCGCAGGCCATTTTACCGCGACTAGTTCTCCAACATGTTCATCAGTTGCGTCACCTCGCACGACGAGTTTGGCGGCAGGGTGGACCTCGGAGATGGACCTCGGAGACCCGTTGGAAAATTGGCCGCCAGAAGGAAAGGAGCACTGGCACAACCATCACCAGGACGTCATCAAGAGACGCCTTCGAGGCCGGCATTGGGCCTATCAGGCACTGGCCGTGCTCAACCTCTGCGGGATGATCTAAAACTCCGGCATGCAGAAGTACAGACTTCAGGTGGATAAACTTCAATTCTGCAGGGGCCGCCCGCCCGACTTCCTGCTGGCGCCCCAGCAACGGACACAGCAGCCCAGGCATCATATGCTTAGAATATTTGTTTTCACGGGTAACAGACCTGAACGAAACGGGAGCGCCATGCTGCTTCATGCGCGGCACGCAAGGCGGATCCAAGCAGCCCTGCGAATGGACTCCGGAGTTTCGATTATGGTAGGCTTCAAAATATATGTCGCGACAACATTCCAGTTTGGCGGCCTGCCAACGACATCATCATGACGTCAGGTAATCGTGGCAGGATTCCGCAAAGCCATAATGTTCAAGATTGTAATCAAGCTTAACTTTGTCCAATGCAACCACGATCGAGTTGGACAGGTGGGTCGACGAATTGCAGATTGAAGACAACCAGCGGGGTTACCTGCATGAGCCCACTCCTGTACCAAAGGAATATTAACGCTTCGACGCTGAAAGGATGAATTGTGCCGAGGACTCCCTACAACCTCAAGGCTCCTGCCGTGACTCCGACGCTGAACGGGTGGATTGTACCGAAGATTCCCTACAACCTCAAGGCTCTTGTCTTGACACCAGCGTCGGAGGTGGAACATGCCTCTGTTTTCACGATGCAAGAGGCAAATCAAGCGGGGACACCTGCGGGGGGCTTGGATGGGTCATGGATCCTAACTCAGAGCGCTGACCTGTCTGGCATGACACCCGGCGGAGTCACGCCTAACGACGGACTGTATGCGAGCGCCCCGCGGCGTCCCCAGGCGCAGCAGCTGCCGGCACCTGCGGGGCCACCTGCCGCATTCGCACCCATGAGCAGGGCCACGGCCCCATTCGGCATTCCACAGAGCGCTGGGATTACTATCAGCGCGCAGGCCAGATTCCACAAAAAACTGGATGGATCCTCAGCTCCACCAAGCCTTGCAAGCTACATCGCCATGTGCATCTCCACGTGCTTTTGCGGGGCAACCTGCTGTTACAGACCCGGGGTCTGCCCCGAGAGCCGAGAGCTTCTTGGGGCAACGGCGGTGGATGCATAGGCAGATGCGCGAGGATATGGAGAACATGAGGCGGGACGGCATTGACCTCCCGAGTACGAACTAGACTCCCCCCTGGGAATGCGTTCCAGATGTGAAACCATCACCTGATCATCCGAACAGATGGATACATCCCAGCATTCTTTAGCCACCGGACGTACGACCCGACGGCTGCTGAAAGGCCCGTTGCACCACCTATGGATGCACCTCTGTTCCTTGATTATAACGCTCAGGAGACTGGCGTCCCTCGGGTCGGCATTAAGCCCGAGAACCCGCGCGCCCGGGCAACTGCCGATGACTTTTATCGGCCCCAGTCGACGGGCGGCGCTGGGCGCGAATCCGGCATCCCAGGCCAGGTGCCCCACTGCGGCTTCCTGGCGGCCCCCGTGGACCAGGAGGTTGCTCATCGAGGCCCAGAGCTAGTGGCACCCGCGTTTATGGGGGAGCTGCGCCCCGAGACCTCGGCCACCCACGAGGCGCAGCAGGCCAACCTCTCAATGCAACTGGCCCGCCAACGCTGCAATCAGGAGCGACAGGTACGCCGCGTAATCAATCGTGCGGGGGCACCTGCTGCTCCTACTGGGGGGAACCTGCTATGAGTTTATCGGCAGCGGTTGCAATTGGATCCACGCCTGCGGAGCAACAAGTGGCACCTGCAGTCCCACCCAGTCGCTATGAGAAGGGAGAGTCCACACTTGAGCGACAGACGCGTCTCAGGCCATCGGCAACGCCACCAAGCATAAATGATTGTTACTTTACCAAATGTGCCATATGCCTTTAAGAATTTGCATGCCGCGTCAAGGTGCGGAGGCTGCAGCGTGGCCATGTATTCCATGCGCAGTACTGTGATCGCGTGGCCCGCGCGCACGTGGATCGATAGCTGGAATTTGCACCAAGCGAGGCACCATTTGCAGGGGCGCAGGCCTCATCACAGCTGAGTTGCATTATGCCCCTGCTGGGGATAAAATGCAGCGGACCGACATGGAGAAATATTCCGCGGGGCAAGGGAACTCATAGACCTCCGTGAAGAGCTGGACCGCATCACCGCGATGGTGACAGGCACTACAGCTGCTGCAGAGCCACCAGCTACATCCGCGGGGCAACCTGCTTCATCTTCTTACATTTGGCAGAATCCAACAGCTACAATGCCAGCCACTGGTGCGCAGATGCCTCTGCTAGCCGAGTCAGCAGCTACAGCGGGGACACCTGTCGAAACGACGCCAGCAGGGTTGCCTGCTAATGAGGCAGGGCTGAGGCGCATGGAGAGACCCACTGAAAGAAGCACGCACTGGCTTCGCACACCCCGCGGCACTGCCCCATATGGCAGCGCGCGGGGAAGCCCGCTACACGCGCGCGCAGAACCGAGAGCCCAGCGCGCGCGCAGCGGTGCCAGTGCCATAGTTGAGCGTGACATGCTGCACGCGGCGTTGATGGTCAATACGGATGGACAGACAGCAGCGCGCGCCGACGAAGATACCTTTGAGCACGCGCCGCCTTCTTCACATCCACACATCCCCGCCGACGCGATACCTTTGAGCACGCGCCTTCTTCTTCACACCTTCTTCTCACGAAGATACCTTTGAGCACGCGCCGTAGCCATTTTGGCTCAAGGCGTCTGGATCAAGGCGTCTGGATCCCACAGGCGTCTAGCGTGTGGGGGGGGGGTGCGTCGCCGCGGGCGGCGGGGCAGCCATCGCTGCCTTCTTCGTCTTCTTCGGGTTCAGCGAGATCGGCTCAATTTGGGTTCAATCAGTGGGATCTATCAGTGGGATATCAATTCCATCGGTGGGATATCGACTCAATTTGGCGAATTCGCGAATTTTGCTGGGTTTTGTCAATTCGGCGCTTCATTTCCATCTCAAATTTTGGGTAACTGGCTCGTGCTTAACACTTTCGGCCATGCCGACATTGCAGATTGGAGAAACCATGCAAAAGCTCTTATCTTTGGATATCGATAAGCAGAAAAGACTGAGAGACGAAGCTCGGACGGTAGACGAAGACAAAGAAAATCAGCAAGAAGCCTCGAAAGCTATGAGAACCTTGGCGGCCAAGGGATCTGCTAAGGGCACAGGCCTGGGAGAGAATGGTTCAATTCCATCGGGGGCTGCCTCGACCGCCACCGGTGCCGACGGATTTTTGGCGCAACTCGAGTCTCTCCTAGATAAAAAGATCGCTCCTATCAAGGACCGTATTGATTCGTTACAACTTGATGTATTGGGAACTCAAAAGGCGATGGCTCAGGAATTCTCAGTAGCTGTCACTTTGATCAATGACCACGAAGTAAAGCTTGCCAACCTTGAGGCAGGCGAAACCGAGGTGCAGAAAGCCTTCAACGAAAGGATTCTGGCTGTTGAACTGGAGCAGAAGTCCCTGCGCGCGGAAATGGCAGCCAAACAGCTAGAAAGTCAGTCAAGCCAGGGTCCGTCTAGGAAAAAGGGTCCGCCGTGGGCCAGCACCCCAAGAGCCGATAGAGACATCTTCATTCTCACCAACCTGGGCTGGAATCTCAAGAAGCAGGAGGCTCTGGAGAAGGCACGGGCGGTCCTTCGCCGAGCGGATGTTCCCCAGCCCACGCATATTGTTGCACCATTTGGGTATGGGAGTTGTGTTGAGATCAAATGGAGTTCGATTGCGGTGGGACTTCAAGCAGCAGCTACGATCCGTGGTCTCAAGATCCCTGGGCACTTGGAACATATGATCTGGTGTGGCCAGATTAGTACGAAGGAGGAGCGTGGCCCAGCAAAATTGTTCAAGACCGTTTCAGAAGCACTGGAAAGGGCAATGGGAGATCGCACGGACAGTTACGTGGTTTGTTCTCGGACTCGAAAATTTTTCGTCTTGGACCGTCAGATAGGTGCTATCAAAGATGGGGAATTCCAGTGGCACGAGTCTCTCAAGGAGATCCCCGACGAGGCGCTCCGCAAGACGCTTAAAGACACCATCGACGAGGCACTATCTCTCTGAGATGCTCACGTGAGGGGTCTCGTATGTGCACTCAATGTGTAGGGCAAATGGGCCGACGAGACTCAAATGCAAGCCAACCTAGATTTGCTCGAGCTGAAGTGCTGGGGCTTAATTTGTATCTTAGAGGCGGATTTCAAGGGCTGTCTTCAAAACGATGGGCTACTACGCCCTGTTTTCAATGGCCACGCTTACTACCGCCATCACTCTGGCCCTGGGTGTAGGGCCATGGGCGTGCTTGTGCACAAATCTCGGAGAAAACGTGTGAAAGACATTGTCTGCGATTGGAGATCTATCCGTGTTGATCTTCGTCCCGACTGTCTCGATGGATGCCACCATCATGCCAGATCCTTTCTCTTCTCTCATCTTGCCCTCGATTTTTTCCATGATTCTCTAAACTGTGCCATCCAACTCGGTCGATCCCGCCCCGTGGGGTCTACTCTTTCTTGGTTGGGGGACATGAATGCCGATCAAGGTAACGGAGATCAGAAATTCCGATCGTTCTGCGAAGTTTGTTCATACCTCGATCTCCGTTGGTGCCCTCTCAGGTTCCAAGAGACTTCCATGCAATTCACTAGGAAGCCTGATGGTGAGCAGGCGCTCTCTCAAGCCAACAGCACGATCGATCACATAGCTCTCGCCAGGAGTGATCTCTCTGTTGATTGTTTCGCCCGCTGGGCGGGCGTCCCAGGGGACCATGCCCTTGTTGGCTGTGATGTGCTGGCCTTTCACCAGCAGGTGCGTAAGAGAAGACCTCTCTTGTGGACTCCTACAAACATTTTGGAGGTTAGGAAGATCGCCCAGGGTCTGTTTCCCGAATCAGCGGAACTTATTCGTCTAAATGATGAAGAACAGCCCGATTCATGTGCGGTCAGGTATCATGATCCAAGGGACCTCACTCTCTCCTTTGATTTCTGGGAAAACATGTTGGGCCAGGTTTATGAAGCGACTCAGGCTCTCCCAAGGAGTTTTAGGAGATTTGCCGAAGAGCCATTTTGGGTCAAGAGTCTCAGGACACGGTTCAACTCCGAACTTAACGAAGCCACGAGGGTCTCCTTGGGTCAGCTCCTCTTGAAAGCTCTCAAGATAACTAAACTTCAACGCGATTTGGCTCAGGTTGCGCTCAACGCCTCTCAAGGAAAACGGGTCTGGGCCTCCCGCAAGACCCTCCTACCCATATTGGGTTTCTGTGTAGATCAAGTCAAGATTTTTGAAGTGGACCGCTGTACCACACTGGTGGCTGAAGAATACAGCGAGAGGTGGGGGCTCTCAGAATCGGAGCGGCAAGAGGACATCGCCTGGCTTCGCTCTTTGGGTTTCTTCAACTTCTACAACGACCCCATCATTCCCTCCCTGCTGGAAGACGCGCTGGACAACATCAAGGCACCCCGTAAGATCGACACAGAGTTCGCCTGTACGGCGGTAGTAAAAGCTTCGGGATGGTCCCAAAGGCTCACGGGGTGTATACAGGCCTGCTTAGGCGATCCCGAATTTTGGAACGACGTCACATTCGGGGGCCACTTGGGAAACAAGATCAAGGGTTTTGGAACCCCTTCTCAAACTAGAGTTGTCATTCCTCAGCCTGCAATTGCCAAGATTGGGCACGCATATGTGGCAAGGGCCATTCTGCCAGTTCTGGATTCATACACTGATTCTAAAGGTCTCAAAGGTCTTATTTTTGGGCTCAGCAAAGGTGGGCAATTACAGGAACTTCACACCAGTGTCTATCACATTTTAGAATATGGCCGAGATCATTTTAACAAAGGAATGGTTGGGATTACTGACATCAAAGCTCACCACGATCAGATTCGTTATGGATTAGTCCTGCGGAGTCTATTGGGACGGGGGGTCCCTCTTTTCTTAGCAGTGGGCTGCATCAGATTGCATAGGAACCCTCGAGTCTCCATCTCCCTTTTGGACTCAAACACTGGGATTATCCAGAGAGACCGTGGGTTGATGCAGGGAGCTGGGACGGCATGCATACTGGCGCGCGTTTCCGTAGAAGATTGTTTCGCCTCCACCCTGGAGAAAATCACCCATTCTTCTTTGGGAATCTCTATCCGTTGCGAGCAGTTGGGCTTCGATTTCAGGATTGCTCTTCTCAGCTGGTCAGATAATATCTTCGTGGTGGCGTCCTCGGAACAAGACCTTGCAACTCTGACTGCACTGGTAGAGTCGGAGCTCTGGAATGAACATCGGCTCAAACTCAAAGACGATCGGGAAATCCTTCCGGCCTACCCCTATTTCTTTCAAGGATACAATTGGTCCGATCCCTTTGGGAAAACTTGGTCTGTTGTACCGGAGGCTAAGGTGCTGGGTCCGATTCTCTCTGCCACTGGATCCTGTCACGAAGATGTCAAGCAGGGTATTTCACAGATTAACAAAGCCTTTTGGTCTAACAGTAGGTTCTTGATCAACGAGCAGATCCCCATGTCAAAACGTCTCTCAAAACTTAACTGTATGGCGGGGGGGATTATCCGCTCCAGAGGTGCTGCCTGGGTCCCTTGTAAGACGATGGCGGATTTGATTACCAAGGCTCAAAATCAATGTATCAGGATCATGTTGAAACTCAAAAGGCTCCCTGGGGAATCTCCCGAACAGTTTAGTTTACGCATAAATCGTAAAACCAAGGGATACAAAGATGTTTCTTGGGCTATTTTTCATTTGGATTCAGCTATTAGTTGGGTTTCACACATGCAAAGACATCCAGAAGATTTTTCGTCGAGGCTGTTTCAATATTGCAAGCATTGGGTTATTCAGAATCGCTCCTTTGACAACTTTGGTGGCAGCCGTACCCACTCACGCTCGCATAGGGGATACGTTTTCAGGTATGACAAGGATGCCTGGACCACCTTATTCTCTCCTCAGGGCTCCCGGGACAAAAAGTTTCGTTTGGGTCTTGCTCAAGAAATGCTTGATTGGGTTCGGCAACCGATTCACCTTCGCCTTCAGTAGCCATCGGCTTCGTCTGGCGTGACCCAGACTCACATTTGCTACCGTACTGCGCCCAGCGGGGCTACCTTTATTTTCACCACGGACACCTGTTACTCTCAGGATCTGGATTTGGATGGGAATCAGATTCAGCCGACAATTCCCCTTTTCTTTGGATTCGATCGCCACGCCTTAGATCGTTGGGCTCGGAAGCGTCTGGATAAGATGGAGCCGAAGCCCGTGCTTACCTCGAATGAGAAGAAAGTCAAGCTGCAGAAGAAGCTCGAACAGAAAAAGGAGGACCAAGCAAGGACGGTCGAGTTCAAGAATCAGGGCCTCAAGGCCAAAGCATCGTCAGGTGCTGACCCTCGCGAATCCAGGGTACTCCCTACTCCGCCTCCAGCACCTGTGCACAGGGGAGACTCTTTGTCTCGGAGCCGATCACCGATTGCCAGGAAGATGCAGTTCTCAGGTGGGTTCAAGAAACAATTGCAGGGTGGTGAGTCGGGGTCCAAGCCAGAGCCGGATGAGGCCTTGCCAGAGACGCAGGACTACCGAGAGGAAGTACCTGTCAGACCCTCCCCACCGTCTTCGGGGGGCTCAGACTCCAGGAGCTCTACCTCTGGATCTGAAGCGGAGGTCGACTCGCCTGACCGAAGGTCGCAGCCTGCTCCCAAGAGCTGGGAACAGGACAAGAAGCCCTGGATCAGCAAGTTGGGCCCACCAGTGCTGAAGTCTCAGTTGGAATACGATCACTCAGGCTGCCCAATTTTCGCTCCGAAGGGCGGCGCAGACCACACGAGCTCAAGGCGTTACATTATGGCTTTCGTCCCTCAGCTCACAGGTTTGAACACCTTCAAGGCCAAGGTCGGGGAACACTTCCAAATCATCACAGTTCGTGAGCTGACGCCTTTCATCATTGACAATCAAGGTCCCTTGGTTTCAGACAGTATTCCAGTCTTGGGAGAGCACGGATATCTCACTACCAGGGACGTCACGAAGATCCTTTGGCACTTTGGGCTCAACACATTTCGTTTCAAGGACATTCATTTGTTCAATGCGAGGTTTTACACCAAGGAGGCCTTCATTGGCCCAGAGGTCTGCCCTAAGAAGGAGAGGCTCCACGACAAATCGCAGATCTTTGCTGGCAGCTGCATTGTGGCCCTCCTCTTCATTAAGGATATGTTTGAAGATGTGGGAGATCTTATCACGGTGGAGTCTGGGAATAACGGAGCCAATGTAAGGTGCCATCTGCTATGCAAACCTCGTTTCCTGATGTGATCGAGGCAGTTCAGAAGATACGGCTCAAGTGTTTCAGTCCTTTGGGCCCTCAGCTCACTTCTTGGTTCAATCTGGGAACAATCTGGGATTACAAGGGCTTTCAGTGGGCCCCCAGGTCATTTCTCTGGGGCTGGGATTACATTCTGCTCTCCTCAATTCGTCTGTCAGGGCCAAAGTAGTGGGGTCGATTCTTGCTCTTTGCCCACAGCCTCGTTGTGACAAGTTTCAACTTGGGATTGCTTTGCGCTTAGTTTGGTCCTTCACTTCAGTTCAAAACGGGCTTGGATGGGATTGTTAATTTCATCACTTTTGCCAGGATGATGACTTTCGGTTCAATCTGGGAATTCATGGGATTACAAGTGCTTCATTCCATTGGGCCTTCAGGTCACTTCTCATGGGCTGGGATTGCATCATGTTCTTCTCAATTCGGTTGTCGGGGCCAAGTGGGGTTGTTTCTCGCTCTTTGCCCAAGGCCTCGAAGTGACAAGTTTCTACTCGGGGTCGTTTGGCGCTCAGTTTGCTTCTTCACCTCAGTACAAATGGGTTTGGCCTGGGATTGTTAATCTCACTTCGTTGGCCAGGACGATGACTGCCGTCCGATCCCTGATAAAGTGTATCTCTCATCCCTGTCTCACCATCTAATGGATCCACATCTGTCGGTTGTCTTGGTGTCCTGGTGCTTTTCTGTAGTCATTTTGGTTCAATCCGCTTACCTCGTTCTGCTTCAACCCCTTCTCAAGTTATCTGGGAACACACTCTCATGCTTGCCCCTCAGAGGGTCGTCAGGCCATGGAATTCAAAGTCCCTCCAGTGTTGTGTCTTCGAGGCATGGGCATCCGTCTGCTCACGTGCACTGGCAATTGAAAGTTCCGAGATCGTTCCTGTAAATTTGGGTTCATACAATCCACAGAAATGCGTCACACTCCACATGTATGAGAAGGGGCGTGAATTCGATATACCTCTCAGGCAGCTATGGAATCTCTTTGAGGAATTCTTCTCAAGTGAGGCATGCAATAACCTTATTGGGATCGTGGGAATCGCAGTGCGCTCTATGTCTTTTGTACAGATCAAGACGATGTCATACAAAGGCGCAGTGTTCTACGACAATCGCTGGTCGGACCCTGGGAATTTCATTTACACAGTTTGGTGGAATATATGGGGTCAAATGGCCAGGTATCTTCAAAGACGACCGCCTACCAGGGCCTCGTCTAAATCCATGGAGGAGCTTCGCTCAATCGCTGGTCGTGTCACCGATGTACAGAGGATGGTCCGCGAGCGGTGGAATAGGGAACCCGACACTTCTCGATGGCTAGAGCTTATTGGAGATTTGATGAAGCTTGGGTTGGGAGCGGGGTATGTTGACCCAGGTCGGTTCTGGAACGTAATTCAGGGGATCTCTCCCATCATCTGCTCCATTCGGTCAATTTTGACGTTTGTCGATCAACATGGGTCTTTTGCTAGGACCGGGAAAGACCGTCGCCTTTTTCGTGGCCCAAGTGCACCCCACACTCGGAAGTTTGCCGTGGCAATGTTCCACGGAATGCAAGTGCACAAATTTAATGTTACGGAATCTTCAGAGGTCTGGGTATCCTACCTAATTGCGGCCTCAGAGAACAGGCTCCAATACTAGTGGAGCCGGGGCATTTGACGCCTCACGGAATTTGCATTTGGGTCTAAATCGAGACCCCTTTGGGATCTCCTCTCTTCCTTTGCCTACCACCTAGTGGATTGGCTGACACCAGGAGATGTCACTTGTGCGATTCTATCTGGGACCCGCTCGATCCTTCGATCTTTGGGATACCGTGGCTTCGCAACAATCCTTCCTTCCTCAGGATGCCTCTGAGTCTTTGGGCCTCGGCGTCTGTTTTCCTCCCTTGGGCTTGGGGGGATGGGCCCCTTCCCTCCCCATGCCTCCTGTCGGCTTCTGCAGTCTCGGGCTCAAGCTTTCGGTATGCTACATCCCACGGCTTCGGATCCTTACGTTATCTTTCAGGGGAAGCTTTGCAGATCTAAACGCAAAGTCTGCTTCCTGTCTAAACGAGATCTCGAGGCACTTTCATACTGCTCCCCGCTACTATTCCAAAGGGTGGTCAAGTTGCCGGCTCGGTTTCTTATACCGTCGGGCCTTGGTGGTCCTCATTTCACATATGACTGGTGCAAAATCCCGTTCTTCAAAGCTTGTCGGGACAGCGGCTATCATGGTCTGTATGTCAACGTTCGGGGTCCCGATGAAAGGGTTCGTAGAGTTCCGTGGGCAGAATTGGCTGCGGGTCAGTAGCCGTTTCGCCTCAAATCCTTTCTGGAGCCCTTGTCTGAGACGGCTGGGAAACCTCCAACTTCAGGTGATGGCTAAACGCAGCCTCCCAGTCAAGCTTGCCGCCAAGAAGCGTCTCAAGTGGACACAAGGCTCGGGCGGAATGTGGAACTACTGCGAAGAGGACAAAGTCTACACCAAAGTATGGAATACGGAGTACTTTGACACGTGGATCGATCCCGATTCGGGCTGGCCTCACCCTGTTGTGTGGTGCCTGTCCGACTACTGGTGGGATGGGGATTTCTTCGTGGAAAAGTGGCGTTGGAAGTACCCGTGAAGGCCATTCCTGGGACTCCCTCAGACTGGATCTCCTGGTGTCTGCGGTGCATGGGCCTGCGGCTTTTGGAGGACTCTCAGTCTCTCTCAATCTCTCTTGCATGTATTTCTACGATGTTGGTTGGCAAAATACAAAAGGTTATAAACATTTCCCGCCAACTTGCGTTCTCCATATCTGTTTGAATTCAACCATATTCCATACTCCTTGACATGCCTGGTGTGGGTTCTCACGGTTGGGATCTCATTCTGCTCTGACAGTTCATCTTGTATGCCTCCGTATCTTCTGGGTTCATTGCGTGCTTGGGACATTCAGTTTATCTTTCAGATTCTCTTTCAGTACATATATCCGCCTTGACTGCTACTCATGTTCAATGGGTTTCATGGGACTTAATGGAAGTTTTCTTCACCTCTTACTTACTTTAGACCTTGGGACCATGTGCTTTCAAGGTTGGGCCCCAATTGTCACTCAAGATCTTGTTAATCAAATTTGGGCACCTCTTTCATTATCTTGCATTATGTTTCTCATCTTCATTCAACACAAGAGAGACCTAGTGGTGGGATTCATTTGGGATATGGGACAGTCTGTCATTCATGATTTCTTTCAGTATCATGGGTTTCAATCCTGGGTTGGGCTTCACCTTTTCTCCGCTTCTTTCCTCTCCTGCCTCTCCTCTCGTTTCCCTCTTCTCTACCGCACGCACTTGGCGTATTGGTGGTTTCTCAGGTTTGTGTTTTGGGAGGACCGACCTTTCAAGGCGCTTCATCATCATCATCATCATCTTCCTCTCATTCTTCTCATCCATTTCATTATTCGCAGTCTTCGCGGTCTTCCCATTCGAACCTCATTCCCCCACTTGCGCGCATCTCTCTCTCTCTCTCTCTCTCTCTCTCTCTACCGCTTCTCTGCCCCTTACACCTCGGCAAAGAGAGCAGTATGGGGAGGGGAACTGGATCCCATTCAAGCGTCGTTGCTGCGGCTTGCGCCCGTGCATGCGCTTCCAGCCCGTCGTGTGCGCGTTCAGAAATGCCAGCGACCAAGCCTCCTGAGGATCACTCTCTCATTGGTCCGTCCCTGCCCCCCGCCCCCCCCTATCTCCATCTCCTCTCTCCTACTCGTCATCTTCGCAAGCGTGGGCGGGTAACGCGTAACACCTCGTTGAAAGCACGAGTGGCAAGTTTGGTCGCCGTCGAGGCGTCGTCGAGGTCGTCGTTGTCGTTATGGCCGTCGTCCTCGTCGTGATTGGGACTGTCGCCGTTAATCGTCGATGCTCTCGACGTCGCATGCGCAGTCATGCACTCGTCGACTCGTCGTCGATGCCGTCGTCGGCGCAGTCGTGACGTCGTCGAGGCCCCCCCTGCTACTTCAAAGTCCCCCTTCTCCTACTTCTGCTCGTCCTGTTCCTGCTGCCCCTCTCATTCTTCCAGCAACTTCTCGCTTCCAGCAACTCCTCTCCATGCTCTACCCTCAAGGCCCAGCAAAAAGGCTGTCCATCATGTGCTTCTGCGAGAAGCGCTTCCCTAGTGTCAGCGCGTCCAGGGCTATCATCAGCTTCTCCTCTGCCTGTCGGAGGGGGGATCGTCGTCGAGGCGTCGTCAAGGCCACTGTGCCGTCGTGGACGCCGTCGACGTCGTCGTTTGCGTCGTCATAGCCATCGAGGCGTCGTCGATGCAGTCGTCGGCACAGTCGTCGACGCACTCCTCGATCCTGCATGCTCCTTCTCCTCCTCTCGGCTGCTCCTTCTCTTCGAGCCTCCTCTCCTCTCGGCTGCTCCTTCTCCTCCTCTCGGCTGCTCCTTCTCCTCCCGACGATCTGCTGCTCCTTCTCCTCGAGGCTACCCTTCCTAACTTCCCTTCTAACTCCTCCCCCTCATCATGCTCGCTGCCGTCCCGCCCCTCCTCCTCGGCTGGCCCTCCCGTCGAGCCTTGATCTCATCCGGCCTCGGGCGGTCGCCGAAGGAGTCGCACGTGTATACGAATTCTGGGATGTTGTCGTATCCTGGCCCGAGCCGTCGCCGACGTCGTCCCCAGGCCGTCGCCCTCCTGGATCCTCACCTCCTCCTGGATCCTCGCCCTCCTCGAGGCCCCTCGCCTTCCTCCTGTATGGATCCCCTGATCCCCTCTCCGATCCCCTCACCCCTGATTCCTTGATCCCTCTGATCCCCTCCTCCTGAATCCTCACTCTCCTCCCCCTCGCCCTCATCCTTCCCTCGCCCTCCAGTCCCCTGATCCCTCACCCTCCTCCTGGACCCTCACCCTTATCCGTCTCCCGATCTTTCCAACCCACTCCCCTCACTTTCATTCAATCCATCCTCATCACATCGATCCCCCACTCCCCAGGGCTCCTTCTAGCATCTTGTGGCCCTCGGGGATGTCCAACAACGCCTCGCGAGGCGGACGACGACGATGAGCGCGGCGAGAACTCCGACGATCTTCCTCAAAGTCCTCGCCACGCTCATCGTTCCTTCCACGTCGCAGTCAATGGAGGCTGCGACGCGGCGGTTGTGGAAGGTGGGGACGATGACGAGAGGAGGATCGAGCAGGGAAGGGAGGGGGCGCGAGCAGGAGAGGGGGAGGACAGGGGGGCAGGGGAAGAGGAGCAGGAGAAGGATGCAGAAGGACTTCAGACGCAGGAGTGCGAGTCGGCGGCGGGGGAGGAGGAGGAGGAGGCTCGAGAACGAGGGCGCCTGGGCCACCACCATCGGATCGATCCGCGTGGTGGCCTCGAACTTGAAGGCTGCCTTCTTCGCCTTGGCAGGCACCGCCATGGCGGCGCCTCGGCGAGGGGCAATCCTCCTATACTCCTCATCCTCATCCTCCTCATCGTCCTCGAGGTTCCTCATCCTCAACGTCCTGGCTCACCCCTCGTCCTCCTTCTCCTCCTCCTCATCCTCGCCCTCCTCCTCCTCATCATCAGCATCATCACCATCAACTTCATCATAATCATCATCATCAGCAGCATCATCATCATCACCATCATCATCATCCCTCGTCCTCTCCCCCCTCATCCTTCCCCTCCTCCCCCCCCTGGCCCCCGAGACAAAGAAGACCATATCCATCTCCCTGCCTTCTCTGAAATGCGCGCGACAAAGTCCGATCATCGACTGACTGCTCCTCCCCCTCCTCCTCCTCCTCCTCCTCCTCCTCCTCCTCCTCCTCCTCCTATTCCTCCTCTTCCCCCTCTCCCTCCCTCTCGAGCTCCTCCTGTCCTCCTCTTCCTCCTCTTCCTCCTTGTCCTCTTCCTCCTTGTTATTTCCTCATGTCCTTCCCCCATCCTCATCCCCCACCCCACCCTACTTCTGCCTCCCCCCCCCCCCCCTGCGAGCCTGGGCTCGCGCGCATGGCGCGCCGCGCGCGCTGGCGCGCGGGCCCTGGGCCTCGCGGTGCCTAGGCCTCGCGCCGCGCGCGCGCGGCGCGAGTTCCTCCTCCTCGTTCTCCTTCTCCTCCACCTCCTCCTCCTTCTCCTCCTTCTCCTCCTTTTTCCTTTTCCTCCTCCTCCTCCTCCTTTTCCCCCCCCTCCCCCCTCCTCGTCCTCGAGGAGGAGGAGGGGGCCTTCTCCTCCTCCTCCTCCTTCCCCTCCTCCTCCTCCCCCACTCAGGGCAGGGCAGCGCTGCAGCATGGGGCGCGGGGAGCTCCTCCCAAGGGGGGAGGGGGACAAGGAGGGGGAGGAGGAGGAACAAGAAAAGGAATATGTGGGAGGATTAGAAGGATGAGGAGGATCGAGGAGGAGGGGGAGAAGGAGGAGGAGTAGTGTCTTTTTTATTCGGACGAGCGCGAGGATATCCACGCCACCCTAACCCAACCTAACCTGACTGACGTTGTAAGCGTGAAGGCCCAGCGTTAACGTATACTAATATGTGAATGCCGAATGGTGTGCGCTGTCCAGGAGATTGGACAAAAAACAAAACTCAAGACATCAAAACAAAACTCAAGACATCCAATCAAAACTCAAGACAGTTAAACAAAACTCAAGACAGTCAAACAAAACTCAAGACAAGCCCAAAAGCTCTTCAAACTCACGCGATCAAAAAAAAACTCAAGACAAACCAGGCGTCTTGAGTTTCTCAAGACGGCCGATGTCAGGGAAAAGCGTGGTGCGCCTGATCGGCGGTGGCGCGACGGCCGGCCGAGTGCCGCCGGACTGGGCAGACGGGTCGTTGCGGCTACGTGCCGGCGCCCGCCGCCAGGGGGGCCGGCTGGCAGGGTCCTCGGCGTGGGAATATAGCCGGTGCCACGCTCCCGGAGCAGCTTGCGCGGGCCACGGCAGCGGTCGACTCCACCTGCCCACGGATCCTCGTGCATGAGTATTTCTCAAGCTTCTGTTTGCATGAGTTCTAATTAATTGAATGGTTTTGGGGAATTAGCAATTTATGAATCGATTCTGTGGAATTAACAATTTATGAATCGATTCTGTGGTGTTATGAATCGATTCTGTGGTGTTATGAATCGGTTCTGTGGTGCTATGAATCGATTGTGTGGTGTTATGAACCGATTCTGTGGTGTTATGAATCGATTCTGTGGAATGGACCCTCCCACCCCCCCCACACACACACACGCGCACACACATACACACACACACACGCAAGCACGTACGCACGCACGCACGCACGCACGCACGCACGCACGCACGCACGCACGCACGCACGCACGCACACACACACACACACACACACACACACACACACGCACACACACACACACACACGGATCACGAGCTCCCTTTCAGCCCTTTTCCTTCCCCGCTGCCCTCCAGCTAGCTTGCAGCTCTCTCACGCCGCTGCATCGAGCCATTTCGGTTGAGGGCTGGCTCCCCCGCGCGCGGGGGAGGGGCGCAGGGCCTGAAGGCGGCGCGTGCCACCGTTCGTGTGTTATTTGTATTACACTCTCTCTCTCTCGTGTGTGTCTCTCCCTCTCTCTCTCGATGTCTATCACACTCTGTCGTTGTACACGTAGACGCAGAATTCTACACAGATGCATACAACATATCTCACGGTGTCGTGACTCAAGTATGGTGGTGTATGGTATGGACTAGCGCAGTATTTATGTAGACCTCCCTGAATCGGTGTACGCTGTACAGGTGTTCGTACGTGCGTGTGCGTGCACATGTATGTATGTATGTATGTATGTATGTATGTTTATGTATGTATGTATGTATGTATGTACGTATGTATGTATGTGTGTACTACACACATACATACACATGTGCATATGCAAATATGTGTATATATGCATATGTGTGTGGGCGCACCTTTACACATACGGACATGATTCAGAAGAGGATGAGGCCAGGTCGGAAGGAGGCCAGGGGATGCCGACCCCCAGGCGATGGCGGGCACAGGAGGTCGGCGCAAGACGGCCACAGCCGCGCCAGACCTCCTGGCCATCGCCTTGATGACGCCGGTTGTCGGCGGGTGCTGGTATCTAGGCGGGGCGCCTCCTTGCATCCATGAGATTGTGATGATTACGATGTTGATGGTGATGGTGATGGTGATGACGATGGTGGTGGCGATGAGGATTAGGATGGTGATAATGATGGCGATGATGATGCGGATGATGATAATGATGATGATGAGGATGATTGATGATGATGGTGATGATGATGATGTTGATGATGCTGATGCTGATAATGATGGTGATCACGATGACGGCGACATGACGATGAAAACGGCGATGATGATGATGATTATGATGCTGGGTATTATGATGATGGTGATGATGGTAGTGGCGACGGTAATGGTGATGGTGATGATAGTGAGGAAAAGTATGATGATTATGATGGTGATGATGACGATGGTGATAGTGATGAAGATGGTGATGATGTTGATGCTGATGATGCCGATGATGATTAATATGAGGACGCGGATGAAGGCGGTGATACTACACACAATGAAGATGCTGCTGATGATGATGGTGGTCATGGCGCTGACGATGCTCCAGCTGCCGCACCGTTAACCCTTCCTCGCTCCGCCTTCTCCCCTCTGTCCGATGTTTCTCCTCCCCAGTTTCTTGTCCCGTTCCGTCCTCCTCCGCCTCCTCCTCCTCCTCCTCGAGCCTCGTATACTCTTTGCGTGGCATCCCCCCATGCTGAGAGGCTGTGACTCCGTCCCCGACTTCTCGAGCTACCCCCTGGAGTGGGCATCGAGGCCCAACAAGGAGCACATGAAGGCGCGGAGCCGCCTTGCAAGTATAGCCAGGAGGGGTATGTCAGGGGATCGCGAACGTATAACCATCAGAGGATAGGGGGATAGCGGGGGTAGAGCAGACTCGATCTTACTCGCCATCACCCTCCAATCAATCCATCTCCAATTCCCTCCCCATGCATGTCGAGCCGTGCCCTACCTCCTCGATGTCCGCCTCCCTCATCCGCGAAGGCCTGGGACACACTGTGCAGGCAGCTCCACGAGATCGGCGAAGGCAGGAGGTTCAGCCAGACGTGCATGGAGGCGCGGACGTGCACAAGAGAGGGAGAAGAGAAGTAGAGAGAGTCAGGTAAAGGGGGGGCGGAGGGAGGTGAAGCTGCAATCTATGTCAATGTTGCGCTGTTATGTGGTTGGCGGGGGGAGAGAAAGAGAGAGAGAGAGAGAGAGAGAGAGAGAGAGAGAGAGAGAGAGAGGAGCCCAACAGAGAGTAAGAGAGAGAGAGAGTGGGAGAGAGAGATTGCTGCGCGTGTCTCTCTCAGATCTCTCACGCTACCGCTCCGACCCAACCTGGAACAGTCTGCCAGCGCTTGGCGCTTATTCCCAATATAGTTGAAGTTCATGCTTCCCCCGATTCCTCTCGCGAGTGACAGAGAGAGAGAGAGAGAGAGAGACACGCGCAGAGAGAGAGAGAGAGAGAGAGGGGGAGAGAGCGAGAGAGAGAGGGAGAGAGACAGAGACAGAGAGACTAGGGGGAGAGACAGAGAAAGAGAGAGTGAGAGTGAGAGTGAGAGTGAGAGTGAGAGAGGCGCCCCCTCTCACCGCATCCCCACTCATCACTCCCTGGTGCGGGTGCATCTGCCTGTTCTTATATCTTTGTAAGCGAGAAGATGTAGTCTATGAGCATGGTTATGCTCCGTCTCGATATCCGTTTCTTTCTGGTAGGTCTCCATATCAAGCGCGTCGGTGTATTCGTCCATACTTATACATATATATATGTGTATATATAATGCAGTTGTACATGTATACACATGTGTGTTTGTTTAGGGATGCGTTATGTGAGCATTTGCCCATCGGTTTCCCTCCAGGAGGCTTGGACCACCGCGTTCGAGGATCGGGTGAAGGAGCACATCGCCAAGAAGATGATGGAGAAGGACCCCGCCGGTGTCGGCCAGAAGAGAGGCCCGAAGGTGAAGATGGATGGACATCGGTACCCTGGGGGTCAGGCTGAGGATGAGGATGAGGATGCAGACGGTGCGGGTTCATGCTGTCGAGGGCGGGTCGGGGCATGAAGGATGTGAAGGTTGAATTTTCGGGGTCGGGCGGGGGAGGAGACCTCAGAGAAGCATGAGCATGAACATGTCTGTTCGCTAAGTGGACCTGGTGACATCAGAGACGGTGGAGAAGGGCCGACGGGAAAACAGACCGCCTACATGTGTGCATGCACGTGTATACAGACGTACACGCACCCATGTAGGCGGGATGTTTTCCCGTTTCGCTCCGGACGACCCATATCGGAGCCTCCGCACCCGAAGGTACTTACAATCGCGGGCTGCTCGGAAGATCTTCACCCACTGGCAGAAGCTGAACGGCTACCTCCAGTCGCCGCTGCGCTCGAAGGCAGACGAGGAGACCCAGGACCGAAGCAGGGAGGGATGCCAGCTAGGGGAGGTGGTTCTGATAGGAGTGACCATGACGAGGGGGCCCTTGACAGGAATCAGGAGGACGAGGATGAGGATGAGGAGCGTCATGTAGGAGGGTGTTCACATGCATTCCTGTTCGTGCGCGGCTGTGCGGTGGCATCTTTGATTGTCCTCGTCGGGCCCCCATCGTAGTGGAATCCACTTCACAATCAGAGGTGCCTGTTGATTGCTACGTCATGTTGGTTGTTACGTCCTACACTCGTGCAAACATCGGCCTCAACTTGTTTTCGCATATGCTGTTTATCGTGCCATATTTCTGCGGTGTAGCATCGTTTCCCGATTCGTTCATCAAGCAGCCTACACCTAGGCGCCCCGATATATTAGCCTTGGCCCCGCCCCCCCACCAGGACGGCGAGCCCGACTCCAAGACCATCGACGACGACGACGAGGACATCTGCGAGAACCAGAAGGCTGAGATCTACAAGGCCATGCTCGAGGACGACAGCGACCTCGAGGAGGGGAGGGGCAGAGGAGTCGCAGGGAGAGGGTGAAAGGAACAGTGGGCAGCACAGGGCAGGATGGGGGGAGGATGGGCAAAGTCGGAGGGCCTGGGAAGGCATGGGGTGGATGGAGGAGGGTGTGCATGTACCAATACGCGCACACATGTGTGCATATATATATATATATATGTTAACCTATACATCTATATCAATATATGGATACATGTCTATGGGTATCCATGTGTATGCATGCATCTGTATATACACAAACATACACATATATGTGTGAACATATAAACTGTATGTCGTGAGATGCGGGTAGAGGGTTGGAGGTCGCGGGAGGCAGGTTGCAATGCGCGTAGCTTCGGACACACGTTCACCATGTCGGTCCCCCATCTCCCCCGATTGGCTTCCGAGGGAAGCGGGGGATCTCGCCAACTCGACGTCGAGCTCAGCGGCGGCGGCATCGGGGATGGCTTCGTGTCCAGGCGCTTCTCAGACGAGGGTCGCGGTTCAGAAATCAGCACACCCCCTCTTGCAAAGCATGATGAAAAAGGAGAAGACGGCGAAGCAAATGAAAAAAAAAAAAAAAAAAAAAAAAAAAAAAAAAAAAAAAAAAAAAAAAAAAAAAAAAAAAAAAAAAAAAAAAAAAAAAAAAAAAAAAAAAAAAAAAACACGACAATGAGAAGCGCAACAACATCGCCACTCCAGTACCGATGGGTGCCCTCACTGCCGCTGCCCCGAAGTCGACCACGAAACCACTGAAAGGTCACCCGTCCTCTGCCGAGGCTTTCGAGGAGACGCCGACTAAGCTTGCCCCGAAGGCGGGCTCGACCCCGAAGACTACCCCGAAGGCGACCCCGAAGGCGACCCCGAAGGCGACCAGCCCAGCGGCCGTGGTGCCGATGAAGCGGCCAGCTGGGATCGCGAAGAGGCCTGCGAAGAAGCAGGCGAACTGGTATGCTCCCTGAAATGTCTCGATGCAGCATGCCCTAACCATTAGATCGATGCTGCACGTGTTCGAAATTCGGGGTATCCTTCTCATCGGGGGTGGGGCAGTGCATAGCAATGTGAGTCGGTGAGTTGTCACGCCTCGCCTCTTCGTCTCTTAGCACTCGGCCTGCTGGGCCCAACGCTCACGCGTGGAAGACCCCACCCCGACGCCCCCCCTGTTCATCAACGTCCGTCGCCTCATATTGCCCTTGCCGTTCCCATCATCATCTCGTTGTCTTGGCTATCATCGCAGTCGTGTCCGTCGCCATCATCATATCGATCACCATCGTCACCATCCCTAACGTCATCAGCATCAGCACCATCAACAGCATCATCAGCAACATCACCATCACCATCACCATCACCATCACCATCACTATCACCAGCATAATCACCAACCACATCTTCGCCGCCACCAACATCACCGTCATCCTAACTATCATCAACATCATCATCATCATCATCATCATCATCAGCAGCAGCAGCAGCCGTAACATCATCAGCGTCATGATCATCACCATCATCAACATCATACGCACCAACATCTCACAACCAGAATCAGCAGCATCATCATCAGCCTCCATATCATCAGCAGCAGCGTCATCATGATCACCAGGGGTATCATCATGGCCACCATGACCACCATCACCACCACCATCATCAGCGCATGGCCTGCAAGGCGAGCGCCGAGGCCGAGCCGCCAGAGGTGGAAGACGCTGCGCAGGAAGCCGCAGTTGAGGAGAAGGAGGAAGGGGAGGAGGAGGAGGAAGAGGAGGAGGAGTGGGCGGGCGACCCCGAGGGCATGGCCGTGGACGATGCCGTTGAGGCCGAACCCGAGGAAGGCGAAGCCGATGCTGAGGAGTGCCCCGACGCTGAGGGCGGCGAAGCCGAGGCTGAGGAAGGCGAAGCCGAGGCTGTGGTCGAGGACCCTGACCCCGAGGCAGCCGAGGTCGTTGCCAACGACGAAGGCGAGGAGGAGGAGGAGGAGAAAGCATGCGAGGAGGATATCGATACGGTCAAGGAGCTCGGCATCGCCGAGCCTGCAGCGCTGAAGGTGATGTGGCCCCGAGGTGAGATCCCGAGCAGGTTGCTGGACGGCTACGTCGAGCACGACAACGTGAGGTACCATCTGAGGACGAGGCGCAGGAACAGCGAGGGCTACAACATACTGGAGTATGTGACCGTGGACGCCGAGGGCAACAAGCTGACGCCGAGCTACAAGCAGTTCCTCCAGGTGTCTGACAAGACGTGGCTGGTCCCAGACGACTGCCGTCGCCAGAACAGCGACATACTGTCGCAGGCGCCTCTATTTCATTACGCACCACCGTTGAGGTAGGAGGGGGAGGCAAACATGATAACTAAATGCATGAGGATTGGGGGAACGGAAATGCCGAGGGAGGTGGATGACGAGGTACAGCTCCCACTGCCCTGCTCCTCCTCCCCGCCCCCCCGCGCAATTCCTTCTGCTCCCTGGTATCCCTTCCTGTTGTCCTTCTTCCGTTGCTGGCGCCATCGCCCATCGCCCCTAGATCACCATGTCGGGTCGGCGCGCGCTCGCCTCGACATAGCATGCGCCCTATCTAACAGATGGTCCTCGCCAAGTGCATCGACGACCAGACCATCAAGAAGGAGTACGCCATCGGCAAGAGGAACGAGTTTCTGGAGATGACAGGCCGCGACATCTTACTCAGTCGGTGCTTCGAGGTCGATTAGGATCGGACGGGGGGCGTAGCTCGCATGCCTGAGGGGGGGATGGCAGCTCGACGCATCGGACAGTCCATGCATGCAAGGCGTGGGCACGCAGGCGCGTGCCCCACTCGATTCGGTAGATGTTGTAGTTTGAGAGCGAGGGGGAGGGAGGGCGATGCTTAAGAGCGGTAAGAGAGAATGGAACCGCGTCGAGCGAGCACGGGAGCGGATGAGAGAGAGCGAGAGAGAGAGAGACTGCGGGAAAGTGAGAGAGATAATATATCGAGACATGGGCTGACAGGTGTCTATACATATGTATATAGAAAGAGGGGCTGCGATCTGTATACATACATACATACATACATACGTGCATACATATATACATTCAGACATACATACATACGTACATATATACATGCATACATACATACAGGTGTGCGTACATAGATGTCGATATATACATATATATATATATATGTATAGGCATATGCACAACTACACGTTTACAAGACAGACGCGCAGAGGGAGAGGGACATATGTATAGAGCGATCTACACAACAAACCACAATACATATATACATATATATATATGTTTATATCGGGAGAAGACACCACCATACGAAGAACTACACGGCTGCATCCATGGCGAACGAGCGTTCCATGTGTTTGAAAAGCATTGTGTCGAGCAACTCCTTGGACACATCGGGTGAGGGGCAATGTTGTTAAATCCCTGTCTGACTGTCTGGGGTTTGGGTTGGGGACCTCGGTTGACGGGGGTGGGTGTGTTTTGCGAACCCCCTGGGGCAATAAGGAGAGCCCGCGGATCCATATAGGGGTGGATGCGCGTCGGAAGATAGCCCGAGCGAGAGCAGAGGGGGAATGCTGGGCAGGGGCGTCTCGCTGAACATCTGCCTGTCGATCTACTTCGGCGGCGTCTTTGAGAGGGGGCCCATTATCGCCCGAGCCCCCGCTGCTTTTTGACAGATCGAGTGCCGACGTCACTCACGACAAAAACATATGTACATGAGCTTGGCTGGCAATTGAGAGGAATGGCGCTGCACGGGTTAAAGTTGGATTGCTGTTGAGGGTCCAGGGTACGTACGCTCGGGGATGACCTGGGCTTCCTGGGCCGCGGGGCTGGCAGGGGATCGATCTGGGACGCAGCGTCCCTTTTCAAGGCTTGGTTAGTGTCAGAGTTTGGAGGAGGAGGAGGAAGAGGAGGAGGAGGAGGAAGAGGAGGATGAGACGGAGCATGCAAATCCCAGATCGGGACAACGCCGTGCCCCCTGGGCGCCCCAACCCCCGCCACGACGCCCATGCGTCGATGTGTCGACTGACCCCCGTGAGCGATTCGGAGCCCTCGGTGTGGTTCAGGCTACTCCAATATCCCCTCCCCTCCCGATGCCCTCCGAACAAGACCCGTCTGCCTCATCCAATGTTCCGTGCCCTCGTCCGACCCTGCCCCTCCCGCGCCGCACTTTGCGCAGGCGTGCGCTGCTCGAGCGCACAACTGTGCGAGCCAGATCGGTGCCACCACCACCCCAGCTCCGCGCACGCGGAGTGCGCGACTCCTCTTTGGTGAACGGGGTGACACCTATATAAAACATATGTAGGTATATCGATATATATACACATGAAGAACTAAATACATAAACCTATTCATATGTTTGTATGTCCGTATGCATGTGTGTACGTATGTACGTACGTATAGGGCGGCATGGATACGCAGGTGCAGGTGCCAATGTTTATGAACACGCACGTGCGTATGTATATGTATAAGTTTACGTAGTTGTATGCGTAACGTTGTATATATGCATGTGCCTGGTTGTTCGTCCGTGTTTACACCGTACATGCTTACTTGGATAAGCATGGTGTGTGTTTATATGTATGTATACATAGGTATGTGTGTGTGCGTGCTCTGGCGGGTTCGCGCATCTATCTGCAACCGCCTGCGTGCACATCGCGTCGACGCAGCGCTGCAACATGCGTGCGTGCGTGGCACGCGCGCGTTGCCCATGTACGCGGCGCACAAATTGTATACGATGTACATGTTGCGGGTCAAGTCTGCTCAGCCCCTCCCCCACCGACGTCCCAAATAACCCCCTCACCAATGCCCCTGCACGCGCCGCCGCCCACCCAGTCCCGCCCCCGCCCCCTACTCCCCGTCGAACCCAGCTAGCCCCCCCTCGAACACCAAGCCCTCTAGCATTAAGCGTTCAAACGTGTACTAGGGGTAGGTTGGCGTGGGAGGCGCGCGCGGGGGGGGGAACGCGCCCGGATGTGGGGGGGGGGGGGGGGGGGGGGGGGGCGCGTGCATGTGGCCCCCGCCCGTAGCCAAGGTGCTGGCGAATATCTTCGGCGACAGCGCAACGACGTGGTGATCTCCAGCGGCTACGCAGTACAACACCCACGCAGGCGGTCGAACGGCTGCGGGTTGTGGAGGCGGCCGAACGCAATTCGCGTTGGGGGGGGGGGCTGCGCGGGGTGGCCACTAGGGTCGCGTGGGCGCATGGCGGCGGTGCGCGCAGCTGCAGTGGCGCATCGTTGGAGCTGCACGCGCAACTCCAATCATGCGCCCACGCAGCTGCGCGTGCCCCGCGACGCGCTCCCGACCCCCGAGGCCACTTCGCCGTGCCTCACCTGACGCGCGCTGCGCGTGGCCGCCTCCACGATCGCGCAAGCGTTGCCGTGTTTTTTTGTTGCTGTTCTCATGCGAATCATGTTGGTTCCATGCGTTTCAACGTTCAGATTTGTTTCTGATGTCTCACGCGTTGTCATGTGTTTTCATGTGTTTTCATGTGTTGTCATGTGTTTTCATGTGGTTTCATGTGTTTCGATGTTCCTGTGTTTTCATGTGTTTTCATGTGTTGTCATGTGCTTTCATGTGTTTTCATGTGTTTTCATGTGTTTTCACGTGTTCCGATGTCCCTGTGTTTTCATGTGTTTTCATGTGCTTTCATGTGTTGTCATGTGTTGTCATGTGTTTTCATGCGTTGTCATGTGTTTTCATGTGTTGTCATGTGTTTTCATGTGTTGTCATGTGTTTTCATGTGTTTTCACGTGTTTTCATGTGTTTTCATGTGTTCGCATGTTCCTGTGTTTTCATGTGTTTTCACGTGTTGTCATGTGTTGTCATGTATTTTCATGTGTTTTCATGTGTTTTCATGTGTTGTCATGTGTTTTCATGTGTTGTCATGTGTTTTCATGTGTTGTCATGTGTTTTCATGTGTTGTCACGTGTTTTCATGTGTTTTCACGTGTTTGTATGTTCCTGTGTTTTCATGTGTTTTCATGTGTTTTCACGTGTTGTCATGTGTTGTCATGTGTTTTCATGTGTTTTCATGTGTTTTCATGTGTTGTCATGTGTTTTCATGTGTTGTCATGTGTTGTCATGTGTTTTCATGTGTTGTCATGTGTTGTCATGTGTTGTCATGTGTTTTCATGTGTTGTCATGTGGTTTCATGTGTTGTCATGTGTTTTCATGTGTTTTCATGTGTTTTCATGTGTTTGCATGTTCCTGTGTTTTCATGTGTTTTCATGTGTTGTCATGTGTTTTGTGTTTTCATGTGTCATGTGTTTTCATGTGTTGTCATGTGTCATGTTTTCATGTGTTGTCATGTGTTTTCATGTGTCATGTGTCATGTGTTGTCATGTGTTTCATGTGTTCCTGTGTTTTCATGTGTTTTGTGTTGTCATGTGTTTTCATGTGTTGTCATGTGTTTTCATGTGTTGTCATGTGTTTTCATGTGTTGTCATGTGTTTTCATGTGTTGTCATGTGTTTTCATGTGTTGTCATGTGTTTTCATGTGTTTTCCTGTGTTTTCCTGTGTTGTCATGTGTTTGTATGTTCCTGTGGTTTCATGTGTTGTCATGTGTTTTCATGTGTTTTCATGTGTTCTCACGTGTTTGCATTGTTCCACATCCGCGTGCACTTAAGTGCACCCCGACGCCGCCCTTGCCATGTTGTGTTGTTTGCGTGTGCGTTCGTAGTTTTTTTTTATGTATACGTACATATAGGAAAGAAGAAAAAAAAGGCGGCGCGCAGGGGGAGGGGGGGGGAATGCCCCCGCTTGGAGCAGTTCGCGCGCTTGCGCCAGGCGTGCCCCGAGCGGTCCTGTCGCCTGTCGGAGCTGCCCCCCCCCCGCCCGCCCCCCGCGCGCGCGCCACGTGCGTGCCCGCGCGTAGCCTGCGCGCGAGTGCATGTGCATACTTGATTTGACGGACGCGCGCGCAAGTACACTTGGGCGACTACGCGTGCGCATGCCCGAGTGTGCGTGCACGTGTGCGCATATATGGGAGTGCAGACATGCAAAGGCAATGTGCGTATTGTACGTACACATATAGTGTTCATACATACACGTATACATACATACATACATGCATACATACATGCATGCATACATACATACCTACATACATAGCTACATACATAGATACATACATACATACATACATACATACATGTATACCTGCGTACATACATACATACATGCATGCATACATACATACATCCATACATACATACCTACCTACCTACATACATACATATATACATATATACATACATACATACATACATACATGCATACATGCATACCTGCGCACATACATACATACATACATACATACATACATACATGCATACATACATGCATAAACAAATATACATGGCTGAACATATGTATATAGACATCTATACGTGTGTATGTGTATATATAAAAATATATGCGTACATGTATAGTGTATACAGCTATACATCACGCCATGCGTGACCCCCAGAACCCGCGACCAAGGTCGGACGGCCGTTCTGGTAAAACCCCACCCATCCCACACCCCGAACCCCTCCTGAAAGTAGCCGCCAACGCGGCCCGTACCCCCAAGTCGCAGGCACATTCGGTCCTTGCCTGTTCAGATCCGTCCGGTGCATTGGATGGGGCGGGGGCCCAGGTGACGGATGCCGCCCAAGAAGGAGAAGAACAAAAAGGTCCGATCAGATCTTCAAATTGGGACGCACGCGTGCGTCCACGCATATACACGTTCACACATGTGTGAACGTGCGTGCATGCGTGGACGCACGCGTGCGTCCCAAAGATCTGATCGGACCTTTTTGAAGGCCACGGACCGCACCAGCACGGCAGCAAAAGAGAAGAGAAAGGACAAGTCGTCTCATGAAAATGCGATGGCCAAGATGAGGCACCTTGGGTGTGTAAACCACGGGAACGACACACACAGACACGCAGTTTTGACATCTTGGTTCCTTCTGGTTTCTCACGTTGGGTTCTGGAGGGGTGGTCGCGGGCGCGATGGCCCCGATCGTACCCTGAGGTACCGCGTGGAGAAGACGCGGCCCGAGTTGAAGAGACAGCTCAAGCGTCTCAACCGCGAGAAGAAAAAAGAATGGTTGAAAAAATGGATGGCCGAAGGCCGCGACAGGGCAGACTTGGGACAACAGTGCACAACATAACATGGACTGGCAAGTATGAGAGATGAGGAAGTAGAGGAGGAAACAGCACGGGAGGGAGAAACACATTTGAGGGAAGAGGAAGCAGGAGGAAGGAGGGGCAGGGTGAGTAGGACGTAGGAGGGAGGAGGTGTAGGGCGAATAGGAAGCAGGAGGAAGTGAGAGGAATGAGGGGAAATATTGAGTTGTGACGGCCGACGATGACGTACCCTTCCTCCCCGCATGCCAGGCGATTTCGACTGGGTGAAGTCCGAGAAGAAGGAGTCAATGTACAGCGACGGGGGCCAGAGGACCCGCGGGCGCTGGTACACCATGGACGATTTGTTGCGCATGTTCGGGTGGGACAATTCCGCGCCCACCTCCGACATGAGCGCGAGGATGCGCTGTTTGTTTCGGGGGGGAGGGGGAAGGGAAGCTAGAACTGATGAGGGGTGCACTCGAGATGTCGCACTCCGTTCGTCCTGTTTCCATTTGTCCTGTTGCTGCTTCGGCCGTGCCAGCGGCGCTTCAGATGCTTGGCGCGCACACCCCCCTCGAGGTCCCAGCTATTATGCCCATAGCTTGTCATCTTAAGTCAGCGAGCCCCACGTTCGCCGACAGCCCCCCCCCGTGAAGGGTAAAGTATCTCCTGCTGATTTCGAATGGACGCCTCCCCTCAATTCAGCCCCCCCTCCGACTATGATCTAACTACTCCGCTCGCAGGGCCGAGCAGCGCACCCTGGCACAGATCGCCACGTGCGAGCAGTTCAAACGCACTCGCGTGAAGGAGGGGCGGGGAGATGCTCTCATCATCGTCACAAGTGTTATCGATCCGATCCGAGTCCATAGATGGATCGATTCATTCCGAGTTGGACTACGATGGGGGGATAACGAGCGTCGGCGGCGCCGACGATCACTCATTGGAAAATCGGGGCAGGTCGACCCCGACCACGGAGACGTGATGTACAAGCGCTACGATGACGAGGAGTTTGACACGCAGGCCGTGCCTTGCGATTGCTCTTACGTTCCTTTCCCCACCCGCCCTGCATCGCCCCCTCCTACTATACTGTGCATGGAAACCACTTGCTACACACCAAGGCCGTTGCCATAACCCTGTGTACATGCAGATTGCTTGCCGTGCTGCGCGGCACGCACATCCCCCTGCTAAGCCGATGTGCCGTGCGACGTGGCTGCTGTGAGTGAGCGAGTGGCATGTCCCCACTTCTTCCTCCCACCTTCCCTCTGCACCGCTGCTCGGGCCCACGCGCAAGCTCGAGCGCTGCGCCCTCCCCCGCAGGGCAAGCGCAAAGAGATCTCGACCACCATGGGCACCGACAAGCAGGCGCTCGACAAGCGCCAGAAGGCTATGGTCAAGGCCAGCGGGCCAGGAGGGGAGGGAAGGAGAGTCGCAGGAAACTGGTGAGAAGGATAGTGCACGCGAGCATAAGGAGGACCAGGGTAATGCAGAGTCGGCAAAAGGTAATGATAGCGATGATGAGGGTAATTGCGAAGGGGCTGGGGGGAATCAGGGAGATACACCGGCATCATGAGCGGCAGCAGGGTGAGTGGGATGCCGATGCGGGAGGACTCGTGATGAAGATGGCGAGGTTTGAGCTTACTGCCATTGGGGAGTGATGATGCTATGATGGTGCTGCTGCTGAGGATGATGGCGATGATGAGGCGGAGTAGGAGGAGATGGAGGAGGATGCGGAGGAAATGAGGATGAAGATGGGCATGCTGATGTTGATGATGATGATGGTGATGGCGATGGTGATGATGATGCTCACCATGATGATGAGGATGACGATGACGATGCTGATGATGATAACGAGGATGCTTATGACGATGGCGATGATGATGATGATGCTAGCAACAATAACGATGCTGATGATGATGTTGGTGATGCTGATTATGCTGATGCTGATGATGACAATGATGGTGGTCGTGATGCTGATGCTGATGATAGTGGTGATGGTGATGGCGATGATGATGGCGATGATGACGATGATGATGATTATGATTATGGTGATGATGCAGATGGTGATGTTGATGATGCGCCCCCGTCACCAGATATGTGGCTTTTCAAACGCGTGGATGCCGACTGATGTCCTGAGGGGCAACGGCGATACTGAGTGTGATGACGACAGCGGTGCTGATGATGCTGCTGATGACTATGCAGATGAAGATGGCGGTGGTGCTGGTGTTGATGATGATGCGGATGCATGTGGTTGGTCTATTCGGATGACGTGGGGCAGGACGCACAAACAAACCATCATTGCAGCTGCGAGGCCGAGAGCGACAGCGACGATGACGAGTCGGGCAGCAGCTACAGCTACACGTCGGAGGACCGACGCCAGGGTTGCTCGGTCGGCAGCTCCTCCCGATCACCCCACACACATACACAAACACGCACGCACACACACACCACACAATTATATAGATGTACGTATATACAAACACCTAAAGATTATACATGCATATATGAACATGTGAATCTACACGTGTATGCATGTGTAAACAAAAAAACGTATATCTTAATCTACCTAAATGTATGCACATATGCATGCACGTCCGTGCGTGCCACGCCTGGCGCCCTCAACCCATCTTCTAATGCATGACCATCATTCCCGATCCCATCACCATCAACTCCTGTCCCCACCCCCACCCTCCCCCATCGCCTCCACGTGGATCCGTCTCGGTGCTCCCGCCCCCTCCCCCGCCCCCCAGTCGCGCCCTGCCGCGCCGCTCTCATCTCAACATTTCCCTCCCTCAAATGTGTATGTTCCCTGTCACCCCTGCTGCCCCATGCAACCGTCATCCGGGCGTCCCCATCCCAGGAACAGGCGGCTGCGGGTGCTGCGCCTTCAAACCCAGCGACTGCCAAGCTGGGCGAGCTTGTCAATGTGCCGGCTATCTTGCAGGGCTGGAAGGCCCCTCCTGGGAGGGAGGTTGTGTTCACGTCAGTAAGCACTAGTTCAGAGTTGTTCACTCGGTCCTCGCGTTGACTTGCTCGTTGAGTGGGGGCAAGCAGGAGACAGGAGGAACACATCAACTGTGCGAGCGCTTCGGGCAGCAATGCCCCTGCTTGCGCGCTCGTGTCATGCTTGGCAGGCGGCGGACCACGCCTGGCTCAAGCACTGGGACACCCCGCTCAAGGAGTGCATCAAGAACCTGATGATATACGAGAAGGTCCTGAAAGAGATGGTACAGGGCGGGTCGTCCAGCGCTGCGACGGCGATGGAGGAGAGATGATGACGAGGACATGCAGGTGGTATGAGGCTTGAAGGGTTCAAGGAAGGAGGGGAACTGATCGAGGGAGGGAGGGCTCGGGCGGGGGAGGAACGCAGAGGCATTCATGGGGGCGACATGCAGGTACCCCGAGATAGCATGATCGCCTCAGTCTGCACCCCTCGCGAATTGAAATCGGCGAGTCAGGTCTTCGAAGGAGTTCCCCAAAGCCTGCACGGCGATCGAGGACGCAACGAAGCTGCACGGCAACCTCGTGCCGATCATGCAGTCCGTGGCGGCGGCGCTCGAGAGCGCCAAGAAGAAGTAGGAGCAGGCCGCAGGTTACCCCCGGGATCGGAACGCAGAGCGTACGTTGTCGCTCAAGAGGTTACCCCTAGGATCGAACCATGCCGGTTCAAGAAATTTGTAGGTTTTGACCGCGGTTCGGCATCTGACCCTGGAAATGAGCTCTGCGTTCTGGCCCAGCACCCGCCTCGGGAAGGAGGCTGCGCTTTTCTTTCAGCGTCACAATGCTGCCTGCCCCTCTCGTTATACAGGTTTTCTTACCCATGAATCCTGGGGGCGTCACCGTGTCCAGAGAGGGGGGCCCACACCCATCCCTTGAAGTAGATGCAGCGGCATTGTGATGCGCCGTAGTTTGAACGGCACATGCGGCTTGTGGATACGATCGACAAGCGTGTCGCAACGATAGTGGAAAAGATTGTGCGAGCTCGGCGGGTATTGCGATAATGAGTTGGTCATGTTGTTTGTATCACGTGCATTGTGATTTGCGAGGCGTGGGGTCATCCACATCCACCGCCTGAGGAACCGACCTCCGCTGAGACGGGCGATGGACGTCCACGCATGTGAAGAACGGTAGGTTTCCCAGGCGGTGGCTGCTGATGCACCCCGTCCTCGGCGTCCTCGGATTCATGATACTTAGTTCCATGCACGGTACAGTTGCGACAACATGTTGCACGCCAGAAGTGTTCGGTGAGTTTCCCGCCCCAGCGCTGGGTCGGCTCCTGTCGATTCCTCCTGGCTCCCCCGTGCCCTCTACGAGAAGCGGTGGCGGGGTGGTGATCGTCTGGTCCAGCGCAGTTTCTGCTTCACGTGCCATCGCCTCGAGCCACGCTCGCAGATCGAGCCCCCGCCCATCCAAAGTGAGTGTCTCTCGGCATGGCTGGGCGAGCCGCTGGCGAGGGTATATTGCTTGAGGTGGGCAGCGGGCTCTCTGCGCCATCGAGGTCGCGCGTTCCCGAGTCTCGAGCTCCCAGGCCTGATGGGGGCGCAGGGCTGAGACGCTACTTGCTTTCGAAGTACAGGAGTGGGCACATGACGGCGAAGGGCGTGTGCAGTATAGCATTCTATTCGTCGGCTGCTGGATCTCAGGGAGTGTCTGATTTGGCCCTGAGCCCAGATAATTGGCATCACACGGAGCATTTGAGACGTGTAGTGGATGCTGCGACCAAGGACAAAGCAAGGAGAAAAAAACACTCACCCTTATCATCGTCCCCTTTACTACCCGCTTCCCACTTTCACTCTCCGCCCTCCCCGTTCCACTTACCTCCTCTCGTACTGGTGGATATGGATATGGGTGGGCTGTCTTTTTCTCCACAGGACTCGTTCTACACAGCTGAAATCCCCATGTGGGACTCTGAATGCGAGGAGCGTCGGCTCCGCAAGTTCCCCTTCAGTCTTCCACACGAGCGTTTCGCTGCAGAGTTCGAGAAGAACCCCAGTGATTTCGACGTCGCTAAGGCGCGGAGATGGCACGCATAATTCTGACCATACGGCCTCCTGGGGCCAGTTTGTTTTGGGCGGGCGGCAGTGAGGACAGCGTTGTTTAAGCGAATCCATGAGGTGGCCTCGGGTGTGTGTTGGTGTGGTGTGGGATTATGCGTGCCGCCTCAGATAGAGCAACACGATCTGCCCAGCACGTGCGCGAACCACCCCGTGACCTTGGAGCACGGGTGCAAGTCGTTCCCGATCGGCTATTTTTCAGACGGTGTTCCACACACTAAGAACGATAGTTTCATAGCACACTATTGGAATAACATGTATACTGCGCGCGGGTATCTTATCTGCGCCGTCCGAAAGAAGGACCTATGTAGATGTGGGTGTAAGGGCTGGTGTACTTTCAGCGGGATTTTACGCGTGATCGTTTGGAGCATGCAGGCGTTAGCATCTGGCCTTCATCCCGAGTTTGATCACAATGGGTACCCGTTCACAGATCAGGTGCGCTGGGCCCGCCGTGGGTTCGAGATCGCCGAGGGCACTCGGGCTGCCCTCTGCGAATACAGGGCGGACCTACTGGAAATGACCGCCCTGCTCGGCTTCAAGACGTGGCAGAACCCGACCACGCCCTGCCTGGCATGCCGCACCACGCGCGCGGACATGTTCAACTTCCCTGTGAGCATGAACCGCTGCCGCTGGGCACAGAGAGATAATGCAGACTATGCCAGAAGCGTTCTAGCTGCCATGACACAGCGGATGGTGGCCGATCCAGACCAACTCCAACGACTAGTATCCAAGATGGCCCACGATGAAGTTCACGGGGGGTTTGCGCTGACAGAACCATTTCCCGAGTTGCAGTTGCTGGCTGGTCATAGGGTTGTCGAGGACGAGGTTGTCCAGGACATTGCTACCATAGCAGACCTCCCCACTCCAATTATGCTTACTTTTTTACTCGAAGACTGATGTTGGCATCAACTTAGTGTGCTCCCTGTTTAAGATCAGGGGGTTTGGAGTGGAGAGCATCCATTTAGATGGCATGCACATACTAGATTTAGGCGTTGCTCAATACCTAGCGGGCCTCGTGCTGCACACACTTATAAGAGGTAATTTCGCCCAGTCGTCGGCCTCCAGAGAGGAGGCGCGGCTCGCTGCAAACATGCGGCACCTTCGCCGCAGAATGAAATTATTTTATAACATGAGACGGGTTCACAAGAATAACTTGTCGCGCATCCAGCATCTTCACTGGAAACAAATTAAAGGAGACCCGCCAATATTAAAGGCCAAGGCGGCACAGACGCGACTACTAGTGCCATTGCTTCCAACACTGTGCAGGGAATACAAACGATTTCTCGGCCACAAGGGCCACCACTTGCACATGGCTTGCACTGCGCTTGCCGAAGTGTACAGTACTATGCAACGAGCTCGCGGCCGAACGATGTCTGATGTCGAATACAATACCATGGCCAATGCCACTATACGTTTTCTTAAGTTATGGCAGTTGTGCGAAGGACACCAGGTATATAAACACCATGGTTTTTTTGATTTAATCCGTAGGGCGAAAGACCACGGGAACCCAGCCAAGTACTGGTGCTACGCAGACGAAAGCATGAACAGATGTATGGGGACCGTGGCCAAAGCTCTGCATCACGGTCCAAATTTTTACTTTGCGTTCCTGCAGCGCATCCTTATAGAGCTATGATCGGGCGCCGCATCATGACCATGATCACCCGCATTACACCCACCACCGTGATCATCATTATCGTCATCACCATCATCGCCAGCATCATCATTATCATCATCACCATTTAACACCATCATATGTATTCAATGAAATGTATGCGGTGCCCCGTAGCTCCGTTTCACACGCCCTGTAGCACGGTTTCACACGCATGCCAATTTGCAGGCCGACTTGAGGCTTGAACGTGCGATTGACGTAGAACACCCCAAGGAGAATACGCATTCCTACGTGCATGTACGTGTGTGCGCTGGCACACTAAATGCCGATGTCCCCTCTTGCTCCCACGTACTCCTCTTCTGTTCTATGTCCTCGTTCCCCTCATGATCTTCCTCCACCCCCCCCCTCCTCCTCCTCCTCCTCCTCCTCCTCCTCCTCCTCTTCCTCCTCTTCCTCCTCCTCCTCCTCCTCCTCCTCCTCCTCCTCCCTCCGCCGCCTCCTTTTCGTCGTCCTCCCCCTCCTCCCCCTCCTCCCCCTCCTCCTTCTCCTCCTCCTCCTCCTCCTCCTCCTCCTCCCCCTCCTCTTCCTTTCCTTCCTCCTCTTCCACCTCTTCCTCCTCCTCCTCCTCCTCCGCTTTCCTCCTCCTCCTCCTCCTCCTCCCCCTCCTCTTCCTTTTCCCCCTCCTCCTCCTGCGTATTTTCCCACTGGGGTGCTATTCGACGTCGATGGCTCTGCGTGAGTTTCACCTACGCGCAGCAGGGATATCTGCGCAGGAGCCCGAGTTAAGCTCGATCCGCCGAGGGTGCCCTGGACAAAGTCGCCGCGCGAGGTGGGGCAGCTCATGCAATGTTGCCTGTGCCTGTGACCGTCCCTTGTCTTCTCACCAATTCATTCTTCTGCTCCACCTATTCGCTCTTCTGCTCCATGGAAATAAGGGAGGAGGAACGACAAGGGAAAAACAGGAGGACGAGACAAATAAAGGAGGAGGAACAACAGGGGAAAAACAGGAGGACGAAACATAAAAACAGGAAGGGCACGGAACAGGAGAGGAAGGGGAACAAATAATTACTTACATGTGAATGGTTTTTCTGGGAATTAGCGTTCGTGAATTGGTTTTTCCGAATTGAATGGCTTTTCTTGAATTGAATCGGTTGATTTCTCATGCAAGTGCGCATGCTCCAATTTTTCTCATGCGCCCAGATCTGCGGGTGCGAGGCCCTGGCGCTGGTGGAGGCCCCCCCGGCGGAGCTCGCTTTCCTCCAGATCTCGGCCAACGTGCGTCGGATTGCCCACCTGCTGCGGGCGGCCGGGCCGGAGGTGCCGCACGCCAGCCTGGTCTCCTTCGACGCGCAGCAGGCCCGGGCGCTGGGTGGCGTCCTCGGCGGGCCCCTCCCGCCCGAGGCGGTGGATCGGGCTACCTGCGCGGCCGCGGACGGGGGGCTCGGCCTCCGCCGGGCCGTCGACCTGCGCTACCCGGCGTTCCTCGCCAGCCGCGTGGAGGCGCGGGGGCTGGCAGAGGAGGTCCTGGACGCTATGCCGGAGCCGCGGCGCGGGGCGTTGCTGGCGCACTGGGGTTCCACTTCGGCGGACGCGCTGGCAGCATGGCGGGCAGAGCTCCCGGCCTCGACTGCAGAGGTTGCCGCCCAGCACCTCCAGGCCGGAGCGACGGCGGCGCTGACGCGGGCAGCGCAGCTTGCGGGGCGGGCGCCGCTGCCTCCCCCCTCGGGGCCCCCGCCGCCGACCGGCGCCGACGCGCTCCTGTCGCCGCCGGGGGCTGACGACTCCGAGCGCCCCGGGGCCGCGCCGGATCTCCAGGCGCGCCTGGCTGACCTTGTGTCCCGCCACCGCCTCGAGGCTGTGGAGGGCGCGCTGCTGCGGCGGCGCGACGTGGCAGGCCTGGAGCTCCTCCGCGACCTCCGAGCCCCAGGCACCGACCACGGTTGGCTTTGGGAGCTCTCCGGGGCGCTGGCGCTTCTCCCAGAGGAGTTCCTGATCGCGGCGCGCCTGCGCGTTGGCGCCCAGGTCTACGTGACCCCTGGCGCGCGCTCCCGGTGCGGCGCGGAGCGGGGCGTCGACGGGGCGCGCGCCGCGTGTTGTGCCCCGGGGGAGTCCACGCGCGGCCACAGCAGAGTGCGGGGCGATTTCCTGCGCTGGCCTCCCTGTCCGACTGGGCCGCTCGGTCGGAGGCGCCGGGCCTCATCGAGGCCGCGCCGCTTCTCCGCCCGGCCGACGTGCTCACCACGGCTGCCTTTGGCCGGCTGACGGCGCTCGACGTGGGCATCGTGGCGCCGCACGCGGCCGGGGCCGGCGAGGATGCTGCCGCCGCTTACGTGGTCAGCAAGGTCGGCAAGTACGCGCCGCACCTGCCGGCGCTGGCGGCCGACGGGATCGCCTACCGGCCGCTCGCCTGGACAACGTGGGGCCGCCCGCGCGAGGATGCGTCGGCCGCGGTCGCGTCCATGGCGGCCGCAGCGGGGAGGCGCCTGGGCGCGCCCTCGCACGCGCTCGCGGCGCGGGCCCGCACCGCCATCGGCGCCGCGATCTGGCGCCGAGCAGCGCGCATGGTCGGCGCGTGCGGCCCGCGGCTCGCCCGAGGGGATGTCGGTGCCCTCCTGCCGGGGGCCGGGGCCGCCGGTGCAGGTGACGCCGCCGACGCCGCCTCCGACGTCGATCCGCCCGCGGATCCCTCGCCGGCGGCGCCGTCCGACTCCTCCTCGTCCACCTCCTCGCCTGCCCCCTCCTGCCCGGCGTCGCCCGCTTCCTGCCCTGCCCGCCTGTCCCCCGCCCTTGACTTAACCGTTTGGGGGGGCGCGGCGGAGCCGGCAGGAGGCGAAGCGCTAGCGGGAGCGCTGGCCGGCGTGGCGGGCGAGGCGGACGCTGTCGCCGGCCCAGTTGGCACTGGCGGGCCCGCGGGGCCGGCGGGCCAGGTCGGCGCAGCCCTCCTGGGGGTCGGCGCAGCCGCAGGCGTCGCCGAGCTCGCGGCCGCGTTCGAGTCCATCGCGGGCGCGGTCGGCCCCGGGGGAGCCGGCGCGCCTGGCCCTGGCGACGCCGGAGGCGCTGCGGCGGAGGCTGCCAGCGCTGCGGGCTGCAGCGCCGCCGCGGGGGCCGCCGGCGAGCCGGCGGGCGGGGGCGCCTGGGGCCCGGCCTGGTTTGCCGGCCTCCGACTGGCGCACGGGCGCGCCCCCCCGGCGTAGCCGCCGTGCTGCCAGCGCGCGTGGGCGTGGAGGACGAGGGGTGTGGAGAGAAAGAAGAATAATAATAATAAACAAAAAATCGCGGGCTGCCTCTGGTCATCGTCGCTGCGTCCCCGCCGTCGGCGCTGCTGGCGTCCGCCAGCGCCGGCGCTGGAGCCGGCACCGAGGGGGGGGGGAACCCTGGCCCCCCCCGCGGGCTGCCTCTGGTCATCAGTGCTGCGGCTCCGCCGTCGGCGCTGCTGGCGGCCGCTAACGCCGGCGCCGGAGCCGGCGCCGATGGGGGGGTTTGAGCCCCTCCCCCCCCCTCGGGGGAGGGGCGGGGGTTCGGGGGGGGAGGGTTGGGGGGGTTGGGAGTCCCCTTGGGTTTGATCGACGGCGCCCAGTGTTGGGGGGGCCCACCCCCGTGTCGAAACGCGCCGCCGAATGTTCCCAGGGCAAGCGCCCGCGAAACGCGCTTTCGCCTACAGGGAGATCCCCCTCCCCGTGGGAGTGTGCCACGGGCGCGCTCTCTCAAAATAATGGAGGAAGAGGAGGAGGAGGAGGAGGAGCAAGCGGAGGACGCGGAGGAGGAGGATCTGCGCCGCCCGTGTGGGGTTCGAGTAGATGGGGTCTGTGGATCTAGTCGCATCGCCCATACATCGGCGACGCGTCCCGATGTGGAGCACGATTTTTTCCACGCCGACGTCGCTGATGCATCGGCGATCCGGCGCGAGTCAGACCCCATCTTCTCTGACTCAATGTGGGAGGCCGTCTTAACGAACGATGGACGAGGATCGCTGGGGGGGGGACGGGTTGAGGAAGAAGGAGGTTGAATAGCCAGGTGACACGAGGAGGGGGGACGTTTCTTGGACTTGCTGCAGAACACAGCACAGCGTGCGGGGAGGAATATTTCAGCAAAGGCGGGCGAGCACACGCCCGCCACCCCAAGTGTTTTGCCCCTCTAAGAGGGCAGACGTTTGCCAGGTGTTTCGGCCCCTCCCAGTCAGAGGGCGCGGGGAGCGGGGAGGCCCGCTGGCGCGGTGCCAAGACGCTGGAACGAGGCCCACTCTGGGCTCAGGAGGGGTTCTGGTTTTCGGGTCGCTTCTTCGAGCCAGGTAGTGGAGCCTCTTCGTGGCGAGGCTCTCCGTGGCCTCAAGCCCCTGCGTTCGTCAGTCTGGGCCCCCTGTGGGAGCACGATGACTGCAGTCGGGGCGGGCGGCGGGGGCTGGCTCGCCCTCAACGCTCCTCCGTCGGCCTCGCTGCGGCCGTGACCGCCCGCGCGTGAGCAATATCGCGGGCGATCCCGTGGATGCCCAGCGTACCAAGGCCGTCTCGCGTCGTTGAACAACATCGGACCGTTCTGTATGATTTTCGGCCTCTGGTGGGCTTGGCCCAGCCCCGGGACAGTGAATCACCACTCGGGATGAAAAGCCAGTCCCAGGGACAGGGTCGAGATCTTTGGGAGTCGATTCTGTGAAAAAAATAATGGCGCCGGGGGTCTTGGGTCGGGAGTTCGTAGAGAGGGGGCTTATCCCATGGATGGGGCTGGGAGACGAAACTAGGTGCATGCTCACACTTTCTTCTGCTGGGGACCGTTTGGAGCGATTTTCGTCTAATCCCACCTCTGCCCCGATCCTACCTTTACGTCCCTCCGACCGGGGAGGGCTAGTAGGTTCGTGTCGTGTTGCCGCGGCTGCGGCCCAGATGCGGGCGTTCCAGGGTGAAGCGCCGCCAACGGACGCCTGACCTCTGCACGTGGCATTGTCTGCACCTTGCCGCTTACACTAGCGAGATTCCGCCTTGACAACACATGCCAGGAGGCCTTCACCAGGGCCCGCAATCCTGACTCCTGTATGCCCGAGCCGCACCGACGGTGACGAAGGCCTGACGAGAACCAGTTGTCAGATCCATCCCCGAAGATGACCAGAGGGCTGGAGGCTGGCGGACAGAGGCACAGTATATCCACGCAGACGAAAGAGGGGGCATACTTGCGTCGTGCCCAAGTGTACAGACTGCTCGACGAACACAGGATGGGCGACGCTCCTTGGAGGGGCCCCTGAGAGTCAAAGGCTGGGGGCTCCGCGTCACAACGTGCATAATCTTGAGGCACGAGATTCTCAGTAGAGGCGTAGTCAGGATGATCTTTGTTACACGGGCAGCACCAGATACGATGCAGCATGGTCTCATCTTCATTGCCGCAACGAGGGCACAGTCACTTCTCGATTGGCCCGAAGAGAAATTGGTGCACCTAGGTCCACTGCGTGCCCGACGTGACAAAAGTTTTCAAGCCGAGGCGGGCCCAGTACAAGTCGCCACCAGATGCTAAGCCCGCTCCATTTTGGTCTGACACCGCCTGCTGCCACAAGAGCTGCCTGAAATCGTGCACGAGGTCGTCCAGCAGGTCAAGGACGTCGAAGCCTCACTCACAAGACATACGCCGTCTGGAGCGTGGGCAGGACAACAAGGTCAAGCAATCATAGATAGCAATGTATGAAACACTGCGCCGGCTAAATTCATCAAGAGGAGGAGGCGGAAGCAGCGGCAACAGCAGGAGAAGCTTGCTGGATCGCAATCAGGAAGTCGTGAGGTCGTGATTTGCCACTCCTCGAGAGCGTCGCCAGCAGGTCGCCTCCACCGTCGGTTGCTTGAGACTTGCCAGCCTGTAGCTATCAAAGTGGCAACGACTGCAGGAAAGGGATGTTTTACCAACACACGGCGACATCGACAACAAGGATTTCTCCTCCTCCTTATCCTCCTTTGCCCCATTCAACTTTTTTATGTCTCGAGCGCATGATTCACCACACACTACAGTATCAGGAGGCTGCGGCCTCACTCACCGGGTCTCACGAGGCCCAGGCAGCTGTCCGCATTGGTGGCCGTTCGTTCGTTCGCTCATCTCTTGAGGCTCGTTGCTGCCGAACGCTGAGCTATGTGAGGCCGAGCAAGCTACAGCTGATGGTTCACGAAGCGTTCTGGCTTTCACACGGCCGTGTGCTCATCAACCAATGCCGGTGAGGAGGATGTGGACGAGGAGGTGCAAAGCACGAGGAGCATGAGGGGGACCGCCGTGAAGGAAGGAGGAGGGGTGATCAGCAGGGGGATTGGCAGGAGGATGAACGAAGAGATGGGGGCTGATTATGATGATGATGATGACGATGATGATGAGTATGATGATGATAATGACTATGAGGAGGAGGATGAGGATGAAGATGAGAGTGAGGATGAGGATGAGGACGAGGACGAGGACGAGGATGATAATGAGGAAGAGGATGAGGATGATAATGAGGATTAGGATGACGATGACGATGAAGATGACGATGAGAGTGAGGATGACGATGACAATGACAATGATGACGATGAGCGTTAGGATGACGATGACGATGAGGAGAGGGAGAAGGATGAGGATCGAGGATCGAGGATCGAGGATCGAGGATGAGGATGAGATGAGGGTGATGATGAAGATGATGAGGACGATGCTGATGCTGATGCGGATGATGATGATGATGCTGATGATGATGACGATGGTAATGATGATGTTGATTCTGATGATGGTGATGATGATGATGATGATGCTGATGATGGTAATGAGAAGGAGGAGGAGAAGGAGCAGGAGGAGGATGAGAAAGAGGAAAAAGAGAAGGAGTAGGGGAAATAGGAAAAAGAGGAGGACGAGACAGAGAAAGAGGAAACATATGATGATCATCATCATGATGCTGATGATCACGATGGTGATGATGATGATGATTAGGATGATAATCATGATGATGATGCTGATGATGATGCTGCTGAAGATGATGACGAGGACGAGGATGAGGATGATGATGATGATGATGATGATAATGGTGGTGATGATGATGATGCAGATGATGATGATGATGATGCTGATGATAATGATATCAATGATGATGATGCTGATGATGATGCTGCTGCTGATGATGACGATGGCGATGGCAATGATGATGACGATGGTGATGATGGTGGTGGTGGTAGTGGTGGTGATGATGTTGATGATTATGATGATGATGATGATGATGATGATGATGATGATGATGATGATGATGATGATGATGATGATGATGATGGTTATGGTGGTGATGATGATGATGATGAGGATGATGATGAGGATGAGGATGAGGAGGATGAGGATGAGGATGAGGATGAGGATGAGGATGAGGAGGAGGAGGAGGATGATGCTGATGCTGATGAGGATGTGGATGAGGATGAGGATGATGATGATGGTGATGATGATGATGATAAGGAGGAGGAGGAGAAGGAGAAGGAGGAGGGAGGAGGTAGGAGCGAGGAAGGGGGAGGCGGGAGGAGAGAGGAGAGAGGAGTGTGAGCGTGGACAAAGCTTTTGCTGTCCTATTTTTTATGTTCCCCGGCATGGCTGCCTTCGCCCTGGAGGGCAATGTTAGTCCACCTGCTGGCTAAAAAACGATGATCGGTTCTTACTCGACCCACTCACTGATGCTCAGCGGGAACAGGACGAGGAGACGGAGAGGGAGGCGGAGGCGGACGACGGCTTCGGCAGCGGTGGCGGCAGCGGCAGTGGCGATGATTTGGCGGCGGTGGCGAAGACGGCGACCGAGCCAGGAATTGCACCGAGCCGGCGGTGGAGGGCTGCAGCAGACTGGACCCGTTCGCGGTGCAGCGCACGGTGGTGGATTGGAGCGCGTGGGCGGCCGCCGAGTTCAGCACCAGCGACAGGGCTGGGCAAGGGGCCAGGGAAAGAGGAGAAGGAGGAGGAGGAGGAGTAGTAGGAGGAGGAGGTGGAGGAGGGGCTGGCGAGTACTCTGTGCCCTTGTGGGCCTGCTTTCCAGCCTGTTCTTTGTTTCGTGCGCTTTTCCTGCTCTCTGCCACGCCCACCAGGTGTAATACGTGGGCCTTATCGCCCAAGTCAGGATCCACTTTTTCCAGACGAGCGCTACATCCACGAACCCCAATTTCGCCCAAGTAAACATGAGTTAGGAGGGAGGATCGAGGATAAGGATCAGAGGAGGAAAAGACACCGATACCGCTACCCTTGCCCTGTTTTCGCCTCTTTGAGCCTCCTGGGAGGCCCTCGTCGTTACCGCTGGATTCGCTTCGAAATTCTAGTGAGATTTTACCCTGGTTGAAGTCTTGGGAGTAGCGGTATCGGTCCATTTTTCACCCAGCTGGAGGCAGGAGCGAGGAGGAGGCGGGAGAAGTCAAGCAGGAGGCAGGAGGTAAGATGATGGTGGTGGTGATGAGGAAGACGAGGAGGCAGGAGGACGGATGCAGGAAGCAGAATGCAGGAAGCAGGAGGAGGAGGAGGATGCAGGAGGCAGGAGGCAGTGGGCAGGGAGGGGAGGCAGGCGGCAGGAGGCAGTGGGCAGGGAGGAGGAGGAGTTGCCCCGCTCGCCCGGCTTAATCAAGTACCCATCGGTCGTTGAAAGTGCGTATTTTTGAAGTTCCAGATTCCAATTTGCTTGAAGCGCCTTCCTACTTCAATGATCGAGTGGCGTCACCTTCTCCGTCCTCTTTAGGGGGCGGGCGGACACCCAATCTAATTTCAACGCTTTCCTGCTTCATGTTTCTGCCTGCTTCTTCCGACCGATGGGTACTGTGCCTTCCGTCCCCGTCCGACGCCGACCCGGCATTCGGCGGGAGGCCCGCGGAGGCCCCCAGAAGCCCACGAGGGCCCCCCGGAAGGCCCGCCTGCGGCCAAAACCTCGGACATCGAACGACGTCGACGACGTCGGCGAGGGTCACGACGGTGGCGGCGGCGGCGGCGGCGACGGCGGCTGTCGCGGCGACGACCCCGAACGACGACCCCGAATCACAACGACCCTTGACGACGGCGACGACGGCGACGGCGACGACGGCGACGGCGACGGCGACGACGTCGGCGACGACGTCGGCGACGGCGACGGCGACGGCGACGACAACGACAACGACGACGACGACGACGACGACGACGACGACGACGACGACGACGACCACGACGAGGACGACCACGACAACGACGATGACGACGACGACCACGAGCACGACCACGACCACGGCCACGACCACGACCACGACCACGACCATGACCACGACCACGACCACGACAGCGGTGGCGGCGTCAACGGCGGCGGCGGCGGCGACCCAGGACGAAGACAACCCTGGACGACGGCCCTGGACGACGACGGCGACAGCGACGACCTTGGCGGGAGGCCTGGCGCGAGCTCGCGGGGCCCATGGAGGAGGTCGGCGTCGGCCCGCGCGGCGCCCGGGGCGTGCCGCTGCACAAGTGGAGCTACGTCTGGGGCGCGTGGCCGCACGCGGCGAGCAAGGGCTCGGCCTGGCAGGAGGCGCCGCCGTCGCCGTCGCCGTCGCCGCCGTCGTCGTCGTCGTCGTCGTCGTCGTCGTCGTCGTCGTCCGGGGCCGTCGTCGTTGGATGAAGAAACAGAAGGAGTTGTTCAACCTCTTCCTCCGCCGTCTTTGTGTTGCCGCCGCCGCTCGATGCTGTTACGCCTTATTGCGCCTCCGAAGCTATACGGTCAAGTAGCCGCAGATAGCGTGCACGACGCCCCCTGGGGAACAAGAAGTTTCAGTCAACCCACATATCCTTACCGCGCATCCTTAGTATACGGGTTGACTGTATACGCGATACGCCGACTCCCCTGGTCCAAACCTTTCGGAAAATGTCAAAAATACCAAACATGACACCAACGACGAGGTACGTAGTCTCCGACAGAGTGTTGAGAAGTTGCAAGACGATCCACCGACGGTGCCCCAACCTCGCCGATGGAAACACATCCGCGCTGGACAACCGCGACGCACGTCACCAGGAACTGCCTCTGCTGCAGCCTCATCCCAGACACGTCGCGATTCAACTTCGCGCGCACCATTGCCGACACCACTGGGCTCCATCACATGATATTTCACAATATTCCCTTGGTGGTACCACCCAGATCAACACATCAGATATTGTCCGCATTCTTCAACTGCCGCGCAATACTCAACTATAAGAGTGGCAACATATGGCCAGGGAAAACTTCGGCAGCGCAACAGGACGTCCTGCCAAGGCATGCGCCGGTATTTCTTTATTTTGCTTTGCCGAACACCCTGATACTACATTTGAGGACCTGCAAGACAGTGGCGAGTGCGAGAACACCGATTGCAAGCTCGCCGCTGGACTTCCGCCTGTTCTCTCTACTGGGTTCCGACACCGCATGAAGAACCTCAGAGCTCTGGAACACAAAGCCGACCGCGTACTGAAAGGCATATTGATCTACGAGGTTATCTCACAATCCTACAAGGTCACGGAAGTCGACGACACCATGCACGATTTCGAACGTCCCCAATTTGTTCGCATGTGGGGCGACGATATGCAACGGTTCATCGTGGACTGGGACAGTTTGCTGTTGGCCGTGATCCACTGGACACATGTACTCGAGTCATTGTTTCGAGCTCAGATCCGCAGACACCCATGGACGAAGCAAGGCATGCACGACTACAACGAGATGATGATAGACGTTTCCAATCGTTGATGCGATTGGCTACGAGGGCACGTTTTGGCCGACGTCGAGAGGCGCCGACTCGAACGCAACCAGGGCAACCTCAATCACGAGACGATTCGCCACGAACTGCCCGCGCGCGCAGCATTTAAAGCAGGCCGCTGCAAAAAACGGAGACGGCGCAAACTACCGCAGCACACTGGCCCCGGCAACGTAACCGCTCTACGCCACGATTTCCTCGACGCGCATCGCAGGCCGGCAGGGGCGCCCGCGAGAGACGGCCCTCCGCGGGGCGAGGCCCACAGCAGCCTTCCAAACATGAGGCGCCAGGGACTTGTGTTTCTCTTTCGCAGAACGCGGTGCCTGCCCTCGACAAGATCGGCGCAGATGGCCACGCATTGCAAAATGCAGTTTCCTTGCCGACCCAGGCAAGCACTGCGGGCTGGGCGACGCCCGCCTCTACCTCCGAGAGGGGCCCCAGTCGGGCTTGCAGTCGGGGCGGCCGCAACAAGGCGCCTTCTCCCGGGCGCGCGGGGGGCAACCGGCACTCCCCGCGCGGGGGGCGCCTGGGCTCTAGGAGCCCGGGGTGGTCGCTGGCGGCGCCGCGGGTCACCGCCCCCAGGGCGCGGCGGGAGACAGGGCTCGCGAAGTCCGGGGGGCCGCAGACGGCCCCCGCAGCGCCCCCGATCCCCTTCTCGGGGCGGCGGCCGCGACCGCAGTCGAGAATGTTCACCCGCCAGGAGCGACGGGATCGGCAGCAGATCCGCATTCCGCGGCTCCGGCCGGCCACCTGCCACGCGCCGCAGGAACCGATCCCTTGCTGCGGCGCGACGCGACCAGCGACGGGGTCGAACGCGCGCGACCCGTGAGCAGACATTGGCGGCCGCCCCTACGCGCGCGACCACCATGCAACAACCGCGGCACTTGCGTTTCGACTTCGACAACATTGACGCCATTACCTACGCTGCGCCTCAATCACAACTGCACAAGTGGCGCCCCGAAGTCAACGATGGTGACCCCGCTGATGTGCTCGACCCGCTGCCGGACTGGCGGTTGCAAGACGGCGCCGAGGCCCTCCGCGTCTGCCCGCTTACGGCCCAGCAATGGCAAGATGACCTCACCGCGCCGACCAGACTCGCCACGGCGCCCGCCATGCCATCCGACGCAGGCCCAGCATCGGCGGCAACTCCCGCGACCGAGTCTCCTCCGCCGACAAGGTCAACGGCAGCATTGTCGCGTGCGTGGAGTTTGGGCAGCGGCCCCGCTCACGTTTGTGGACCCCATTGCTGTCGGAAGCCGTCGCCCTGCGCCAATTGCCCCACGGACAGTGCCGAGGGGCGGTCGTCCATCGCAAACGCGGAGCTAGAAAGCCCGCCGTGTGTGAGCTGTAATTGCATGTGCGCATTCCTGTCGCCGTTGGCTAGTACGTCAGTGGTTTCATGTTGTGTGAGGTCGGCCTTGTCCTGGATGCGCCACAGGGCCAGTGGTGCAGGGTTGCTGTAAACAACCGCATCCCAGCATTTGATGTCAACGACCTCGAACGGATTCTGCCGCCTCAGTTGTTCGCCGCACCGCCGGCGCCAGGCCGCCTGCGACGCTAGCGGACAGGTGGGCATGCTGATCAGCGCCCGTGCATGTGTTGGTGATGCAAGAACACAGAGAACCTTCCAATTCTAATACTGGCTGGTGATCGACCACAGCCACACCATGACCACTGTCTATGGCGACGAGTTCGAGTTTCATTTTGTAGAGGTATCATATCGCAGAGCGACTGCACATCCCGCGCGTGCCATGGCGCTTCCCAGGCAGACCCGACTGATCCCATGGAAGATGATTTTGCGCCGGTGGGCGCGCCCGCGTCTGCGCCGCCAACGAGCGACGAGGCGCCTCCAGGCCGACCACGGCCACCCGTCGACCCCATGCAATTCATCGCCCACAGCCCAAACACCCTGACTGTGAAGTCTGCTCGCGCACCCTGGCACAGAATGCGCCACGCAGACGCAAGCGCAAACCCAATCCACCATCACAGCCCACTGGAGAAGACATTCAATACGAGGCATGCGTACCCAAGCCCTTCGGCGAGGCTCTGCCGCCGACCGCGTCGCCAGCGCTGCAGATGACGCCGCTGATAAGCACGTCGGCAAGTGCGACTTGCTTGCGTTAGACGAGCACATGGGCGCCATCATGGCTTGCCCGGCGAAGCGCAAGGACGCCGAGACCATCAAGGCATACTTTCGCGAGCTTCTCGCCCCCAGCGACGAGGTGAAACGCGCGTGCACCGGCGCCTCTGGCGAGCTACAGAAGGCGCGCCGTCTCTTGGGGTGGCGTCGCGGTGCCAGCGCGCCACATCGGCCACGAACTAATGGAATGGCCGAGCGCGCAGTCAAGTCAGTCATGCAGGGTGCCCGCGCGGTGCTCCACAATTCGGGCGCGGGACATGAATGGTGGAAGGAGGCCATGCAAGCTCGGTGATGCGGCCGCAATTTTATTGCGAAGCCTTGTCACGGAGTTGCGGTAACACAGGAAGAACACCAGGGCCACGCATCGCGCGAAGTCAAATTTTGAGAATCGCTCAGAGGACACGTTGTTACATGTGGTCTTCTTGTTTGGAAATGATTCAATCCCGACTCTAAATCCGCTCCAAAGTTTGAGGAGAGAGCGCGCGACGGCTTGATAATGGGTTTCCATCTTCTCTCCGGCGGCCGCTGGTCCGGCGACTATCTCGTCCACGACGCAGCCGCATGCGCCAAACATGATGATGGCGAGCATTGCCGCGTGCGCCGAGTCAAGCGCATCGCGACCCCAGACGGCAGGTAACTATGTCTTTCCTGTCAAAGAGGGCGTTCTCCAACACCTCGACCTTGAAACACACG
>CAUYUJ010020310.1:45000-82500 GCA_963575745.1 Prorocentrum cordatum | reverse complement strand
GTCGCCAACGTCTCCAATCCAGCGCTCGTTCCTCTGTTTGTCCTTGGATGCATGTGTTCCAGTATCAGCGCGGTGCAACATAGGAGGATTTCAGCACCTGGATGCGCGGCGGTATCATGCTGTGGGCCATGACGCATGATCCCCCATCGGCTACGACTTACCACTGTTGCCTGATGCCGGCGGCGACGCCTGCGATGGCCCTGCTGCTGCATGGCAATGGCACAACGAGGAGCTGCACTTCGAGCTAGATAGACATCGTTACGAACTCCCACGACATGGTCAGCCGCGAACAGGAGAATTAGCCCGGCGAAGGACCCAACCATATGCAGTTGTGAATACCGCAAATATGAATATCGTTTTCGGCGGCGCTACCTCTGGGTAGGGGAGACGCATGCGAACGCCCCCAGTGGGGCCTTCGGTGGAGCTCCCTATTGGGATACGAAGCGCTGCCCTGGGTGGGGGAACCGCATTCGGGCACCCCCACTGGGGCCTTCGGTGGACCTCCCTATGGGGCTACGAAGCGCTCCCCTGTGTGGGGGGAACGCATGCGGGCAGCCCCACTGGGGCCAACGGTGGGGCTCCCTATGGGGCCACGAAGCGCTGCCCTAGGTGGGGGAACCGCGTGTGGACACCCCCACTGGGGCCTTCGGTGGAGCTACCTATGGCGCCACGAAAATGCACCTTGGGTGGGGGAACAGCATATGGACACCCCCACTGGAGCCTACGGTGGAGCTCCCTATGGGGCTACGAAGCGCTGCCCTGGGTGGGGGAACCGCATGTGGACACCCCCGCTGGGGCCTTCGGTGGAGCTCCCTATGGGGATGCGACGCGCTGCCCTGGGTGGGGGAACCGCATTCGGGCACCCCCACTGGGGCCTTCGGTGGAGCTCCCCATGGGGCTACGAAGCGCTCCCCTGTGTGGGGGAACCGCATGTGGACACCCCCACTGGGGCCTTCGGTGGAGCTCCCTATGGGGCTACGAAACGCTGCCCTGGGTGGGGGACGCGCATGTGGGCACCCCCACTGGGGCCAACGGTGGAGCCCCCTAAGGGGCTACGAAACGTTGCCCTGGGTGGAGGAACCGCATGTGGGCAGCCCCGCTGGGGCCTCCAGTGGAGCCCCCTATGGGGCTACCAAGCGCTGCCCTGGGTGGGCGAACCGCATGTGGACACCACCACTGGGGCCTTCGGTGGAGCTCCCTATGGGGCCACGAAGCGCTGCCCTGGGTGGGGGGACCGCATGTGGACACCCCCGCTGGGGCTTTCGGTGGGGCCCCCTATGGGGCCACGAAGCGCTGCCCTGGGTGGGGGAACCGCATGTGGACACCCCCGCTGGGGCCTTCGGTGGAGCTCCCTATGGGGCTACGAAGCGCTGCCCTGGGTGGGGGAACCGCAAGTGGACACCCCCACTGGGGCCTTCGGTGGAGCTCCCCATGGGGCTACGAAGCGCTGCCCTGGGTGGGCGAACCGTTTGTGGGCACCCCCACTGGGGCCTTCGGTGGAGCTCCCTATGGGGCAACGAAATGCTGCCCTGGGTGGGGGAACCGCGTGTGGACACCCCCACTGGGCCTTCGGTGGAGCTCCCTATGGGGCTACGAAACGTGCGAGAGGCGTGCCGAGAGCAGAGGCAAGGAGGTGGGGAGGAGGGGGAGGAGCGCAGGAAGGAACGCGGGGCGCCGTCTCTTCAAAACGACGACCCAGCACCACAGGATGGTTGGGGAAAAATCAGAAACCTGATTCGCGAGGCCCGGGCGTGCCATACGGCAGGCAATCTTGACGGTTTCCGCGACGTGAGCGAGGCACTTTTGATTTATTGGGCTGACTGCTTCACAGCTTGCGTCAAGCAGAAACACTACCAGCGAGGCCTGAGCGCTTTTCTTTGGTGGAGTGCTAATAACATCACCTGCGAGGGAAAGCACGTGGATCTCCGCCCCCATCGCGCTCGGTCGGCCATATCTGGGAACTGCCATGATCAGTGGCCCCTCGCGCGCGACAGGGTGGCCATCTCTGTGCCTCGCCGCGTCAAGGTGGACATATCCCGTTGCGTCGATGTGATGAAGAACGACTTTCGCTGCCCCACTGTCATGGGACCTGGCGAGGCCAAACGCTGGGGCCCAGTGCGAACTTCGACGCCATCACACGGGATGTCATTGGCATACTTACTGGCAGAGGCATTGCAAACTTGCCAGTTGAGCAATGGATTGAGACGCAGGATCGTCGCCACCAGAACTCATGGCGCGCCTAGCAGAACTACCGCATCTTCGTCCAGCTGACGTTGCAGTACATGCATGGTGCTGCGGTGCGAAACCTCAGCGCGGTGCCTATGCCCCTGGCCATCCATTCGTTTCCATTCCGCTGGCCACCCATCAAGCCAGTCACAGACCATCGGGGGCACAAGCAGGCTGTCGAGAAGCGGCCCGCCCCTCGCATGCGCCTGGAGCAGTCCACGCAGTGCCAACGCCGTCCTGGGCTACATGAATTGCTAACGCAGGCTCTGGGCGATGCTGCGATGGATTTTGTGGGCGAACGCCGTGCGACTTGAGTCTGGCGCCATCCCGGGCCCCCTGCTGGCGGCAACGCCCGCACCGAGTCTTCCTCCTGGTACACCAGTCCTTCGAGCTCGCCTCCCAGCGAGGCCCAGAGCGACGATGCCAGAAGAGAATGCTCCGGCGCACGCTCAGCCCGAACCCACGGCCGACGGCAGGGATTGGGATGGCAGAGCTATCTTCGGCTTCAGGAGGAATACGCTGCAACTCCCACGAAGATGTTCGAAATACTGAACGGCTTGATGAACGACTGCCCACATATCTGGGGCACATGGGATCGCCTGAACGCGACTACTTGAAGACGAAGGTTGCTACGTCGTGCCAGATCCGCCGCGCTGCGTCGTGGCTTGTACTTCAGCAGTTCGTCGACAAGGTCAGGCCAGCCTCTTATATGCACGCGAGCGCCGAGATTGGCGCCCTGGGCGAAGTAGCCTGGCGAAGGCTCCACCATGCGCAGTTGTGAATGCCGCAAATATGAATATCGCTTTCCGTGGCGCTACCTCTGGGTAGGGGAACCGCATGCGGACTCCCCCACTGGGGCCTACGGCGGAGCTCCCTATGGGGCCACGAAGCGCTGCCTACGGTGGAGCTCCCTATGAGGCCACGAAACGCTGCCCTGGGTGCTGGGTAGCGCGTTAAATTTAGCGTACTAGCAATCAGGTGCAGCATAGTTACAACTCAAGCAACTTACGCGGCAAGTTGTATTACCGAAGCGCGAAGCGCGTCAATCGGAAAACAATCGGTTGCTAAGTGGACGTGCGCTTAATAACTGAATACAACCATTTGACCAACACGTAAATTAGTTATAATTGAGTTGTGCCCCATGATCAACGCCGCGCGTGAAACCAATTACGCACGATTGGCTCTAGTTACGGCCTACGGCCTGAAATTCGCCAAACAGTTATGTTCAGTTACGTTTCAGTTACGTTTCAGTTAAGACCCAGTTGTTCACTTAAGCAAGGAGGCCTCCAAGCTGCCAAAATCATTCAAAAACCTAGAAAGGAAACTGATGATTGCTGGCTGCTCGCCTTTTCGTTTCCGATGGCCTTCCGAGGCCAAAGCGCACATAATGAAATATATCGGGCGTCCGAACGCGGCGGCGCGTCGCACGCAACATTGCCCTGTCCTCGACCTCGAGAACGAAGGCTTCCCCCTTTAAAAGGCGGGAACACAGCAACTCAGATGTTGCCACGGTGAAACACGGTGAAACGTGAATAGGGCGCGGCCCTCCCCGCCCTCGCGGGGCGGCCTTGCTCCCTGGGGTGTGGGCGGGGATCGGGGGCGGCGGCGCCACCTGTCATTTCTTCTCTCCCTCCTCCTCCTCGTCCCCCTCCTCTTCCGCCTCCTCCTCCTCCCCTTCATATATAGGGAAGAAAAAAACGCATCCACACCTTTTCTAATCCCCCCAAAAAAAACCTTGCGCGTCGAGCTGGCTGCTGCGAGCGCAGAGGGCCGCTCGCGCACCCTTTCCTTCCCTGCTGACCCCCAAAACCTTGCGCGTCGAGCTGGCTGCTGCGAGCGCAGAGGGCCGCTCGCGCACCCTTTCCTCCCCTGCTGATCGATATCGCGCCCTCGACAGGCGGCTTCATCACCGAGCACGCGGTGAGCAGATTGGAAATACTTACAGTGTCGCCACCGCGCGTTTGAACACATTTCCATCCTTCCACCTCCTCGCGGGATCCCGCGTGCGCGGTGGGGGCGCAGGCGCGAGAGCGGAGATATCCATCGCCAACATGTTTGGAAAAGCTTCTCCCCTCCCTTCCCCTCCTCCACGGCCTTGGAGCAGCGGCGCCGCGCGTTGCGCGCGGCTACACTGCCAGGAAAACGTTAATCGGGATGGGGGGAGGGGGGGGGCAACAGGTCATAAAGAAGCCCCAAGCAAAACCCAAGAGGGGCCCAAAAGGGCACCGAGGGCGTTTAGAACTGATTCCAATACGGGCGGCCCAAGAGACTCATATGAACGGGTGCAGGGTCCATGAGGGCTTCGGGAATCCACCAGCCATCAGCTTTGAACAATAACTTGTCTGGTTGTCCGGTTGTCCGTAGCCATTTTTGGCCGCTGTCATCCTGCAGTCGCGCCCCCCCCGGGCCCCCGACGCTGCAGCGCCTTCCATCCATGATGGGATCGTCCATGGCGTTGGCCCCTGCTGGAATCCATCCGGCCCCACCGAGGACAGTGACTGCTTACGCCTACTTCAACGAGGAGATCACCTATGCATTTCAGAGGGGCGTCCTCTATGTAGATGACCAGACTGGTTCTGTACAGTGGCAGCGTTACAGCAGCATCGCGTCTTGGCACGGGTCGCGGGAATTCGAAGACGGCACCTTCAAGATCTATTTCGACAGCAAGGCGGGCCTTCGCCCCAACAAGAACGCCATTTTCTTGAAGGCATCATTCCTGTTCGAGACTGGCGGCGGCGGCGACGACCACGCTGGCAGATCATCGAACTTCGAGCGTTTCGACTACCGCGGGCGCAAGATCTTCATTAGGCCGATGACAGAATATGCCCTAGATGCCCACACGGGGATCTGGAAGCGCGCGGCTGCGTGGTCTCAAGATTTGCAGGAGTGGTTCAAAATTGCATAGTGCATAGCTCGGAACTCGGAATTGCACGAGGCTCGCCCGTAGGGCCGCCCGTCGCCGGCTTTATTTGAGGCGCCTGGCGCCTCTGTAGGACCCCATCTCGGCGGGCAAGAATTTTTCCCCGAGTTAATGACAACGACATGTTGGGCTCCGGACTCCGGACCACGACGAAAAATGCACACGTTGTCCCGCGAAGGCCCCCCCGAAGGCCCGCCCCCAAGGCCGAGAGGAACGTTGCTTAAAAATGGCACAACATTTGAAGCCGTTGAGTGTCGAGCTTCAGCATCATGCCACATGCGAGACTGCTCCGGTCACAGTCTCCAGTCCGACCACGGGATCACGAATCTGGGGCGATCAGAGGGGGCGCCATCACGCAGGAGAGGCAGCCGCCTCGCAGGTTTCGGCGGAGGCCCCTGGACCCCAGGCGGACAAGGCAGCTGCAACGCCAGGGGGCCCTCAGGCTCTCAGGTGATACATCCCCGTGGGCGTGGCCACCCCTTTCCCCCTTCCATTTTCCCCCACCTAGGCTGCGCCCAGGAGGATCGCGGGGCGCGGGTCGGCACCTGAGTTTGAGAATTTGTTTGTTTGAACGAATGAATGAATGTGCGCATATGTTTGCGCGCCCCGCCCCGCAGCAGGTCGCCGCGCGCAGAGGTAGAATAGAGTAGAATCCTCCTCCTCGTCCTCCTCCCCCTCCCCCTTCAGGACAGAAGCATCGTCATCCTCATCATCACCGCCATCATCGTCATCATCATTGTCATATACGTCCTTGACACGCAGTGTCGCCATCATCGTTATCGTCGTCGTTTTGCCGCGCCCCCTAAAACGCTTCGGGGCGCCATTTAACAATAAGACCGAAAGTTCTACCGGGGGTCGCGTGCCAAACCCCGATCAGATTGGCACGTTCCTCCCACGGCTGGTGCCCCCCAAAAGGAACGCCGCCGAAGGCCCCAGGGTTCGCGCGCCGCCCCCGACGTTGTCGGCGCGCCCCTCACACGCGCCCCGGGCCCCATCGAAAGCCCCATTGGTAAGGATCGCCGCGAGCTAAGTTCCAAACAGAACATGTTTCTTCTGACATCTTCGCGTGAGTTTCTGATTTTGGGCTGCGGCACTGCCTGCCCATTCGCGTGAGTTTCTGATTTTGGGCTGCGGCACTGCCAACCCATTCGCGTGAGTTTCTGACTTTGGGCTGCGGCGCTGCCGACCCAAATCAGCGTTGCAAATAGCCGCGCCTATAGGGCTCGAGATGCCTGCTTCGAGGAAAGCCCGCGTCGGCAGCCTTTTATCTATTGCATCTTCCCATACCTCCCTGCAAGAGATCGCGCGCCTGCACGCCGATGCAGACTTTGCCCATGCGCCTGCAAGGCGGGCCCTGGACCTCAGGCAAAACTGCTATGGAAAGCTGGTCAATGATCTCATGTTGCCACAGGTCTGCGCGGGCGAACACGGAAACCATGAAAACTTGAAGCCCCAGGGTCACTCTATTTTTTCGTGTTTACGAAAAGTGATTGGGCCAACCCCCGCGGGGCTCGCGCGGGGCTCCCGTGGGGGTCGCGTGGGGCCCCCAGCGCGCCGTGGGGCTCGCGTGGGGCTCGCGCGGGGCCCTCGGCGCACCGCGGGGCTCGCGCGGGGCTCGCGCGGGGCCCCAGCGCACCGTGGGGCCACCGTGGGGCTCGCGTGGGGCTCGCGTGGGGCTCGCGTGGGGCTCGCGGGCCCCCGGCGCACAGCGGGGCTCGCGCGGGGCTCGCGCGGGGCTCGCGCTAGTAAGTCCACAACTGGCGGAGGCGGAATGTCGCATTCAAGCGGAGGTTCGCCTTCTTCCTTCTCCCTCCTCCTCTGTCCTCCCCTGCCTTTCTCATTCTCCTCCGCCTCCCCCATCCTCTCTCTCCTCTCCCTCCTCCTCATCCTCCTCCTCCTCCTCTTCCTCCTCACCCCTCCTCCTCCTCCTCCTCCTCCTCCTCCTCCTCCTTCTTCCTCCTCCTCCTCCTGTCCTCCTCCTCCTCCTCCTCCTCCTCCTCCTCCTACTTCCTCTTATTCGCTCTCCTGGTGTAAACGGCCGACGGCCGACCCCTCCTCCTCCTCCTCCTCCTCCTCCTCGTCTTCCCCCTCCACCTTCTTTCTCCTTCTCCCTCCTCCCTCTCGGCTTCGGCCCGAGCGGCTGCCCCCCCCGGGCGGCGGCGGCGCCTCGCGGGCCGCTGCGGCTGCGGCGATGAGGCCACCGCGGGGGGCCAACGACGGGATGAGGATGAATGGGGGAAGTAACAGCGAGAAGAAGGAGGAGGAGGAGGTCGAGGAGCACTGACAAGAGAAGAGACGAGGGGGGAGGAAGAGCAGCAGGAGGGAGAAGGAGGAGGACGAGTGACAGAGAAGAGCAGCAGGAGGGAGAAGGATGAGGAGGAGTTATCCAGAGCAGAGCGCCACGCACGAGCGGCATCGTGAGCAGCAGCCGTCCACGCGCGTTCCGTGAGGGATCGATGTGCACTTCGCCGTTTGATCGGCCACGGAGCGTCTCGTGCCGTTGCCCACTAGTGGGCAGCATCAGGGCCGCGATGCACCGAGGCTGATCAATCGTCGCAGTGCGCATCGAACCCTCCCATTCAAGACTAGAGGAGGGCTGGGGGCCAAAAGGGGTCGAGTCTTGTACAGTCCGCACCCCAGCTCTCTGAGCCGTGAGTTACCACGCAACTCAAAAAATACACAAACTTACCTACGAGTGATGCGACCTCCGTCCTACCTCCTCCTCCTCCTTCTTATCCTCCTCCTTCTCCTCCTCATCCTCTTCCTTCTCCTGCGCTCCCCTCCTCTTCCTCATTCCTGTCCCGGGCTACCTCTTCCTCCTCCCCTGACCCTGACCCTCCTTGTCATCCATTCCTCCACGTAAGAATCTACTCTGACTGCGTGGCCGGGCCGCCAGGCCTACTTCAGCAGGTGCAGGTAGTCGCACTTGGAGACGCCCTCCATCGCCTTCTCCAACGCGGTCACCTGCGGCGTGGTCTGGCTCTGGTTGGCGCCGGTGTCGGTTGCCGCTGACTTCGCCGTCAGCACCTCATCGTACCTTGCAGCCATGCCGAGACCGCCGATGACGTCGCTCGAAGACTTGACGGCACCCTTGGAGTCCTTGCCCTTGCCCTTGCCCTTGCTCTTCTCAGCCTTTTCACCTGGGATCGCGGCCCTGTTCAATTTCAGGGGCGCCTTCTGGCAAAGGGCGTCCGCCGTGGGTCCCAGATGAAAGACCCGCGCTGGGACCTTCGAAATGTCGCCATCAGGACCACTGCACAGATACTCTGGGAGCTCGAACTCGATGATGTTGACGTTCACTGCCAAGATTGGAGTCACGGCTGGGGGCGGGGCGGCGGCCTCCGCGCCCGTCGAGCCCGTCGAGCTCTTGCGCTTCCTGCCCACTTTCCCCTTCACCTGCTGCACCTGCTGCTGCTCTGTGTCCTCGACGGTCTCGACCATCCACGAGGGGGTGGGGCAGGGCCCCGCGATGTCATGCTCAGCGGGGTTGTAGTTCAAGAACAGCGGGATCTGGATGGCGCTCTCGTCCTCGCCATCAGGCGTAAGCCCAGCGATCGTGACAATGTGGAACGAAGACGCCTTGCCCCTGGCAGGCTCGACGTTGCCAGCGAAGTACAGCGCGAAATTCTCTGTGAGCTCCCTCGCAGAAACCAGGGTGGCAGCCGGGGCCTTTCCAGCGCCGGCTCCCGAGGGCGGCAAGACTTCGACATCCACGTGCTCAAAAATGTCGTCCTCTGGTTGGAAGGCCAAGTTGAACAGCTCCGACTCCAGGTGCGTGGCCAACTGCTTCACGAAGGCCGCGGTGATCTCGTGCCCAGGCAACTTGAGGATGCAAGGCGCGGCGCCCCACGTGGAGTGCGCCACCGCTGCGCCGCCCTCAGACGCCCCCCTTTCAAGTTTCCCACCAGGGAGGCGCTTTGGTGGCCCATCAGCTCGGCGAGCGTTCCCAGGCGCAACGCGCTGGGCTGCGGCGGCGCCGCCTCCGCAAGCTGCAGGGCGGGGGCGGCGGCGGCGGTGGCGGAAGTGGTAGTTGATTCCGCCTCCAGCTCCGCGATCTGCTTCTCGAGCTCCTCCTGGGCTGCCTTGCTGGCCTCCGCGATGCCGAACGCGGTCTGCACGGTGGCGCTCAATTGCGCCATCTCGAGGAACTTCGGGTCGGTTGCCGTCTTCTCGGGATCTGCGATGGCCTCAGCCGCGATCAAGTCCAGAATCATGGCCCACACAGAGATCCACGCTGAGCGGCCACGGCCCGCTGTTCGCAAGTCCAGCACTTGAAGCTCAGAAAAGAGGAGATTTCTGCACCTCCGCCTTGAGCACAGACATCAAGGAATCCACTGCTTCTGGCTGCAGGGCGTCGCCGCCGCCTTGCGAAGTCGCCCATGAGATGCCCTTGAACTTGGAACGGGCCAGCACGGAGCAGGTGACCTCTGCCATGAGCTTGGCGCGGAGAGACAGGTAGCCCTGCGCAGTCTCCAAGTCCAGGAGCTCGTCAACCACCTGGGCATCGGTATAAAGGAGAAGAGGCCGAAGGGAGAACAGACCAGGGCATCAGCATTAAGGCGTGTACCAACTTGTTTTTTTTCATGGCTCTGGGCCCCAGTGGGGCCCGGGGCTCCGCCTGGGTTCATCGTCGCGCATCCTGGCCATATCCTCCCTTCGGCTCCTCTCCCTTACGCCGCCGCCACCTCTGGCAAGGAGAAGTTGGGGTAGGCTTCGGCGTCAGCCCAGACGAACGCAATCTTGGAGGTAGGGCCCATGTACTCGTCCTCCATCGTCGGCAGCCCGACGCTGGAGATCGCCCTGGTGATCCAGGTGATAATGTTAGCGAGCGGCTGTTCGACGTTGCTCGCATTCTTCCTGTAGATCTCATCCTTCATGTCATGCTCGAAGCCCTTCCAAGTCTGCTGGCTGACCTCCATGAAGCACGGCAAAAAAGTCACGGGCGTGTCATATGGATTCGTATCCAAGAAGATGCGAAGGGTCTCGCAGAACTGATTATCTCCGAACGCCGTGTCTATGGCAATCTCCATGGCTGTCTGGGGGGCGCGATCTTGGGCATCCTCGCAAGAATCCTGACGGTCAGGGATCAACATTTTCTTGAGCTTGTCTGTCGTCAACCTCTTGGCCTCATCTCTCACCGCGCACCAGCCCGAGACCTTCTTCCTGGACCCCTCGAAGATCAATTGAGGAAACGACGGAGGGGGGTCGCCGGCCATGGGATGAGGAGAAAGGAGGAGAGGGGGATATGATGATTATCAGGATGACGGCGGGATCGGACGAGGACGGATATAGGGATAAGGATGATGGGCATAAGGAAAGGGTGGCGAGGGGGGCAGAGATGAGAGGGACGAGGAGGGGAGGGGATGAGGGCTGAGAAGGGGAGTGAGGATGATGGGCGAGGGGAGGAGGGAAGGAGGAGGAAGCCCCCCCATTGCCGTTCCAGGCGAACTCGAAGCTGATCCTGATGAACATCCTCTTCGCCTGGCTGGGGAGCAGAGGACTGGGCCGCTCGGGCGGGGGGGGGGGGCCGAGGGGGGGGGGGGGGGGGGGGGCTGCCCTCTCCTCCTCCCTCCCTCCTTCCTCCCTTCTCTCTCCTCCCTCCTTCCCTCCCTCCTCTCCTCCTCTTCTTCTTCCTCCTCCTCCTCCTTGTGCTCCTCGTGTTCCTCCTCCTCCTCCTCCTCCTCCTCCTCCCAGTGGCCTTCTCCACCGAGCCATTCTCGGTCGCCGTAGTGCGCATAGCAGAGGTGACGCCCTTGCTGCCCATGGCATCGGACACCGCCGCGTTCATCGCCAGGATGACGTCCTCGAGCCAGGAAATCCGCATCCCAGCTGCCGTGGCCAACTTCTGCACGGCCTCCAGGTGCTTGAGCTCCACTGCGCCGCCAGCAGCCTGCCCGCGACCAGCGCCGCCGCCGCGGCGACCGCGGCCCCGGCCGGCGCCGGCGTCGCCCTTCTTGTCCTCCTTGCCCTCGTCTTGGCCTTGCTCCTCAGACTTGTTCTCATCTGGCTTAGACTCCTCCTCATTTGGCTTCTCTGGATCCTTCGGGAGAGACGGCTGCTTCCCAGTAAGCTTGCGACGCTTGCCATCCTGGTCCTGGGCCAAGTGCTTGGCGTTGGGCTTGTCGCCTCCCTGCGTCTGGGTCTGGGTCTGGTCCTTCCTTTGAGCAGCCAGTTTTAACTCGCGCAGCTTGTCAATTGACTTCTGGGTACGCTTGTGGAACTTCCCACCAGAGATGTCGGCGAACAGGATCTTCATCATAGTCGTTGTCCGTGAGGGCCTGTGCAAAACCCATGAAACTTTCGCGGCGTCTCTGTCTAACACCCTGCCCCCGCCATCATCACCTGCAACATCGACGGCCAGGTCGTCCGCAAGCGTCGGCACCAAGAACTTGGAGGACTCCTCCATCAATATCCGCAGGACCGCTGGGTCGATGCACAGGTTGATCGGCTTGCTTTTGAGTAAGTTGGTCCACGTAGTAAGGAGTATCTTCAGGCATTCGAGCACGCTTGAGTTCCTGACCCTACCATCTCCGAAGACGCATGTTTCAAGCATAAGTGATCGAAAAAAAATGAAGCCGTCATGGCCCGGATCAGCCTGGTCGATCTCGGTGAACCGCTCGGAGATGAACTTGCAAAGCTCATAGAACACGTTCGAAGGGATGATGCCCTGCTTCACCTGGTCCTTGTAGTTATCGCAGATCCACTTCCAGACTTTCTGCCGACGGGACTCATCGTTGCCAGAAGCCCATCCTGGATTCATGCGCTCATGGGCGGCCAAGTCGGCCGTTATCTTTCTCGCCCACCCCAGCGTCTCCACAAAGTTGATGTCAGCTCTCTGGTTCCAATCAAAATTCATGGCATCTTTCATTCAGACCAAGGCGTCGCGAGGCGCCTGGCATTGATACACCTGCACTCTGGTAAGGCCTTTCTCAAGAGCCGCTTTGACATTCTCGTTGCCACGATGATGCTCGGCCGCGTGGTAAAAGGCGGTGGCCAGGTGAGCGAACGAGAACAAACGATATGGTGGTACGTCTCCTTCACTTAGTTAGCACAGGGGCACGCCGCGAGCATCGTTTGCAATTCCCCACGTCAACATGTTTTTGACTTGTTGAGAAAGCGTCTCCTTTTGTTCTCGATCGTTGACGTCCATGTGGCGAACGAAATTGCGCCTGCCGGTGGTGGGATCGCACCAAGGAATCGCAGCGTTCAACACCGTCCGCACTCCGAAAAGACTTTTGCAAAGATCCAGCCGCCGAGCACCCTGGACAGTCGGGGAACGCTTCTCCACGTTCATGATCGACTTGTCGAACGCGAGCCTCAGAGTGTCCGGCGAGTTGTCGCTCGCCGTGCCCGCTGCCACTCCGCCTGCCAGCACCCCTGGCGAGGACCCTGAAGTCTGGGAGTCGGCTGGAGCCTGCGACTGCGACGCCATCCCGCTACTGATGAGCTGCGAGGTAGATTCAGCACTGCGTGGTCGAATTCCACGACGGGAGTCTCGCTAGAGATGATGACCCCCCCTAGAAGGCCGCGCTGGAAGCTCGACGACAAAAGGCCACCAGGGTGAGGGAAGGGAGAGGAGGGGCCCCGGAGCTCTCGACCCCAACACGGCGCGGGTGATCTGGAGCTCTTTTGACTCCAACATGGGCGCGGGCGATCTGGAGATATCTCTCGACCCCACATGGGCGTGGGTGACCTGCAGCTCTCGACCCCCAACATGGCGTGTGTGACCCGGGGCTCTTGACCCATGCATGAGCGCGGGTGATCTGGAGCTCTCGACCCCAACATGGGCGTGGGTGGTGACCTGGAGCTCTCGACACCAACATGGCGTGGGTGATTGTCTCAACGAGACCCCAAACATGGGCGCGGCTCGACCCCCCATTGGGCGTGCGTGGGTGTGCTGGAGCTCTCGGCCCCATCGTCGGCGTGGGTGATCCAGAGGGAGAAAGGGGGAATTGTCAAATGGTGGGAATTGCCCCTCCCCCGCGGGAGTGGTTCTTAGCTTCGCTCCTTTATCCTATCCCCCCTCTCCCTCCTGCCCCCGGCAGGCCGGGCGCTGGCCGACAGGGCCCCGTTCGAGTCGGCCGTGAAGCCGCTGAAGCCCGAGGCTCCGAGGGGCGCCAGGGGGCAGGAGCGCGGCCAGGACAGGGGGGGATAATATGATCCAAACACAAAAAAAACATACACATAAACTCGGAAGTCCGCGCGGATTTCACTGGCCCGCGCTGGGCGGCCCCGGGAGCGCCGCCCCTGGCGCGCTCCGCGCGCCAAGGAGGGGGGCCCAGCGCCGATCCAAGAAATCTGCGCGGAAGTCCGAAAGTCAATGTTTATGCGATGTTTCCTCCTCGGGAGAGGCGGGGGCGGAGCGGGGGCGGGAAGGTGGGGCAGGGGAAGGAAGTGGAGGAGGAGGAGGGGCAAGAGAGGAAGAAGAGGAAAGTCGGATGAGAGGACTGGATGCAATGCTATGCTGCTGGGGCAACGCCTCAAGGCGCGACGAAACATGTTCACTCCTGCCCAACAAGAAGCACTTATGCAAGATGCCCGGTGTATCTTGGATAGGCCAGGCCGATCGCAAGTCCCGACTTCGACCTTGTCGAGACGGCTCAGACATGCCAGTGCATACAGACAGCTGCGCACAGGAAGAAGCGCAGAATTGCTCACAGCTGATCGTCCTGTCCGACAGCGCTCACACTCGCCCAATGCCTGCCACATCGGCATATCTCGTCCATCCAAGCGTATACATCAGGACGCACCCTGCAACATTTACATTCATTGAGTTTCCAGCCTGCTTGATAATGGCCCGGCGATTCTGGCCAGACACATCGGCGCGATTCGTGAAGCTACAAAAGGGAGGCTCAGGCGGCAACGGGCCCTGCGCCCTCGTCAGTGCCACGACTGGAAACCCTTGGAGCAGCAACAGCTGCGGGCGTGAGCCACCGCCCCTGCACGGGGGCAAAAGAAAGGCACTTGCAAGTGATCGCGCGCAGCACCTCGCTCGTGCTGTACACCGCTCGCTTGTTCGGATCCTCTGTGGACGTCAAGAATGCCAGAGCCATCCCCGGGGGCCAAGTGTCCGACTCTGAATTTGACACGGGGCTCGGGGTTCCAAGTTGGTGGACACGGCCTATTCCCCTCCCCCCTCTCCACTCCCCCCCCCTCCCCCGAGGGCCCATCAAACTCTGAGTTGGACACGGGCCCCAACTCTAAGTTGGACACAGAACGAGTCCGGGGGACAGGGCGACGACAGATGAGAGTCCGAGGTCCTGCGTCAGGTTGACAACAGCGCCCTCAGGCACATTCGGAAGCTCCGCGTACTCCTCCAAGAACTTGACCTCGCTCTCGATAAGAGATGCCAAGTGGTCGCCAGCCTTCACGACGTAGTCATTGCCTGGAGTGTCCGTGCGCCACCTCGAACCAGGCCTGCGACGCGACCATTGCAGCTCCTGGAGAATCTCCGAGTCGGTCGCCACGAGGAAGGCTCGCCAAGTGCAGCTGCGGGGATGTCCGAGGAGCTGAATGACATTGTCTAGAGTCGAAATCTTCTCGTTCACCTTCTGCTTGCTCGCCAGTAGCGCCCAACGCCGCGGCCTTCGAACAGGCCAGCCAAGACTAGAAGGGCAAATGATCGTCGCGCAGATGATATACATGTCCCCCAGGGAGTCCTGCAATATGTCCACGCTGAAGAGGTGTGAATTCTCATGCATGATCAACGCCAGGGCTGAACACCTCATCAACGCCACCCACGCCACGAAGATATTGAGCGTCTTGCCCTTGACGGTGGCTCGAAGACCCTTTGGCGAGAAATCGATGCACGGCGTTCCTGCGATGTGCAGGCGGCCAACTTTGAACCTGCATCTAGGCGTGGCGTGGCAAATGCATGTGCACATCCCGCTGATCTTGCCAGTCTCGCGCCAGAGGGTGGTGGAGAGATCGTCCAAAGTCAATTCTCGATTGGACTTGAGATCTTTGAGCTTGTTATTGATGTTCTCGCTGAGGAATCCCACTATATCTCCAAATAAGCACTCTGGTGCGCCAGGATGTTCTAGTAATTCGGCCTGACAATGTTTGTCAATCTCCACTGCGCTGGTGCGCCTCGGATGCTCGCAGGAGTGCCCCAGTTTGGACATCGCATGCGCTAGGCCATGCAACGCTGCCCCCGGGGCATCAATGCCTGAAAAAGCAGTGCTGTACCTCAAGGTGCGCATCCGATGCACGACGGAAGCTATGGGCAAAGGGCATCGCTTGATTACTCCGCCCAGAACTCGTTGCGGCCAGTCAAGCAGACCCTGGGGGCTGGCAGGGGAGTCGTCCATGGCGGTCCCTGGAGGTCTGTCTGCGTCGTCGTCGGCGGCGGCGACTGGACCGCCACCACCGTCGCCCTTCAATTCGTTTGGCATCCTGACCCGTTCAACGACCCTTCGCTCTAGTTTGCGCCTCTTGGGCCCACCAATCGCCCATGGCAGCGCGTTCTTCCTAGTGCACACCGCGCCGCCGGCGAAAGAAGCTGTGTCCTCAACCAAATCCGCGCCAGCTGCGCTATCAGCGCCAGCCATCGGCGGCATGTCAACTGGCGCTGCGCCGTCGTCGAAGTCGGCGAAGGCTTCCTCGAACAAGTCGTCGTCAGCTGCGCTGTCAACCCCAGACATCGCCATGTTGCCCCCGTGGGCTCGGGGGGCCAAGCACCTTGAGGAAAGTAGAGCTGCCGCCGCTTGCTCTGGAGAGGTTGGCGCCGATGGCGCGGCTAGCGCTGCTGCTGGGGCTGGGCTGTCTGGCACGGCTGGGTCTGCTGTGGGGCTAGGCGGCACAGAGGCTGAGACATCGCCCATGTCGTCGACGATGGCACTCGCGTGGCGATTCTGGAGAGGCTGCCATTGCAAGATCGCCGCCGCGTCTGGAAAGGCTGCCGCCGCCTCCGGGGCATCTGGGGCACCTGGGAAGCACGGCTCCAGCGCCACTGGCTCGGCGAGAGGCTCAGGGAGCTCAAGGCCGAGCGGCTCAGTGCCCAGGTGCTGGGCATTCACTGTTGGCTCCAGCCCGACGTTCTGCGTGGGCTGGCTGTCCTGTGGAACAGTCGGCGCCGGCGCCCTTGTAATGGCTGTGGCTGGCGCTGATGTGGCTGATGGGCTCTCTGGCGCACGCGTCGGCGATGCTGCCGATGCTGGGCCTGTGCCTGGAGAGGCCGGCGTCGCCGGCCTGGGCTGGGCTGCCGCTGCTGGCGCCAGCGGGCTGTCTGGGCAAGCGTTCCCAGGCTGAGCAGAGCCAGCGACCGAAGAGCTGCAGCCCTCGCCCCATCCATCAGAGTTCCCACTGCGAGATGCAGCAGACGCCACAGCAAAATATAATCTGCTTTGCTTGATCGCCTTTTCGACGATATCGTGCTTGGTGAATAGAGTCCACGGTTGCCTCCTGCGCTGCGAAAGCATAACCCCCCCTCTCTCTCCCGCCCCCCCTCCTCCTCCGGAGGAGGGAACTTAAGGAATGATGGGGCGGGGGCCTCATCCTTCTCATCCTCCCCCCTCCCCTCCCCCCTCCCCATTTGTATTTTTCCTCATCATTCCCCATCAATCATCATTCTTGCCCCCCGCTCGCGGCGCCCCGGCATGAATGCGGACGAGGGAGCGGTCTTGAAGGGGAAGGGCCAGACAAGATGAAAACTTCCAAGCGATCACTGGAGTATTCTCTGGGAAAGACGTCGCCCTGTGCTTCTCGAAGGTTTGCTCGAACTTCGACAAATCAATCGACTCGTTCTCATCAAACTTTAATATGCCGACTGCGCGAGCAACTTGATTGTCATGGAAAGCTGAACTGCTGGACGCATCGTTGCTAATATCTTCAAACAAGTAAGTACATTCGCCAGCCGAAAGAACTCTGCAGTTCATCCTCTGCAGGAACCACCTCGAATATCCTGTGAGGGCGTCCTGGGGGAACATAACCCGAAGCCCTATGCTATGCGTCGTGTCGAACCCGCTTGGCGCTTTGAAAACCAACAAACATTTCGAAGGCAAAGATCGCAGCTGAGTGGAGGTGTTTGATATGTCCTGTCCTGCGCGCACTCCCGCGACATCAAGAAGCCCCGTTGCTTGCCATCGCTGATGGGTGCAACAAAGCCATCAGAAGCAGGATCAGGCTTTCCCATGATAGTCAGTCAATGTATGTCTCATTTGGTCTGAGCACAGGCTGGCTAGCAAGGACTGTCAAACGCGTGTGCGCGCGTGCGTGCATGGGGCCACGTGGTTCACCATGTCGTTGCGTCCCCCCTCCTCAGCACGTATGTGTACACATATATACACACGTACATGCAAAGGTACATCTGAGCCACGGACCCCACACATAAAGGAATATGGTACTGAATTAATGTGTTGCCACGGACCCAGGCATACAAACGCCCTTGAATACCATTCAAGCGCATGTGCTCCAAGATATGATAACATGAAAACGAAGACCATAGTGGAAACAAACATTGACATACTATATAGTTATAATGAATTATATGGAAAATAATTAACGATCTGCATTGACATGGTCAATAAAGGTGTTGAAGACAAGATGGGACATTCATATACCTATATACATATATAATAATGGCAAATAATAATATCAGAAGAAAAACAATACAATTCACATACATCATGTCGTAGAAAACAATGGACATCAACATACATATATTCAAAAACCATAAATATGTTAAGTCATGTATCAGAAATTGACCAAAAAATGAAAACACTAAAATAATCAATTGAAACACTTTTTTGAAAACAAAAATATTGTTTTTGTTTTATTAAAAAAGCAATGTAAACATGTGTGTTCCCAATGATAAATTATTTAAAACAAATAAAGAAAACATGTGATTTTCCAATCGGTTTTCTTTTAAAGAAGAAAGGACATCTATTTTTAATACATATATATATGATTTTCTCTGAAGAATAACGTGCTTATATATATATATATATATATATATATATATAATTACCATATAATCGAACGCACTTGCGCGACCCAGGGAGCACGCTCAAGTGCCATTGGATGACCACGTGAGGCCGTTCAAGAGGCCTTGAATGCCCCCAGGGCCGTTCAAGGGCCCTTGAGTGGCTCCCAGGGGTCGTTCAAGGGCCCTTGAACGCCCCCCGGGGCCGTTCAAGGGTCCTTGAATGGCGCCCGGGGGCCGTTCAAGAGCCCGTGAGCGCCGCCCGGGAGGCTTTCAAGGGCCCTTGAACGGCCCCCGGGAGCCATTCGAGGGCCCTTGAACGGCTCCGGGTGGCGGTCAAGGGCCCTTGAATGGCCCCTGGAAGCCATTCAAGGGCCCTTGAACGACCCTGGGGGGGCGTTCAAGGACCCTTGAACGGCCCCCGGGAGCCATTCAAGGGCCCTCGAACGGCCCCCGGGAGCCATTCAAGGGCTCTTGAACGGCCCCCGGGAGCCATTCAAGGGCCCTTGAACGGCTCCGGGAGCCATTCGAGGGCCTTGGAATGGCCCCTGGGAGCCATTCAAGGGCCCTCGAACTACCCGCGGGAGCCATTCAAGGGCCCTTGAAAGGCCATGTGAGCATTCGAGTGCCTCTGAACGGCCACACGTGGTCATTCAAGGGCCCTTGAGCGTAGTCCCCGGGTCGCGCAAATGCGTTCAATTGTATGTCAGATGCGTGTTACACGGTAATGAAAAAATCAATTATGTTTGAAACAGACTAACGCATTTTCATATATTTCATTGGTTGTTTGATAAATCATTTCAATATTTTTTGTTTGCCGGAAGGATTTTTTCATAAAAAACACATGGTTTCTATGTGCTTCTTAAAGAAACATAAGGTGTTTTTATATATAAAGAAATTATTCATTTGTTAAGTATGGTACCATTAATGCTTGATGTTCTTCTATGGTTTTTCGTATAACTTGGATGGATTTCTCAAGCGTCTCAATGGTCATGTAGCCGTCTGGCTGTTTATACATCTGGTTGTTTGTTGTATGCTATGTGTCTTTATTATGTTGACCATGTTTTTTGTCGATACGAGGTATCAAAGTATAATGAGATTGTAATGTGCGTGATCTCTTTCCTATCGTATTGCACTGCCTCTGGTGCTTCTCATTGTAAACGACACTAACCAAACCAACACATATGGACGCCACTGTGCACCCTCGAATGCCATTCAAGCACACGCGCTGTGACGTATAAATAACTTACTAACTCGTATAAACATCATTGTAACGATTATGTCATTCGCTCCCTCTATGGAAAGTGGAGGAGGAGACATCTTGCGTTGTGAGGCGTGCTAGCTCACCTCCCTGCACCTCCTCCCTCCCCCACCCGTTCCCTCTCACCTTTTTCCTTCCTCTCCTCCTCCTCATTTTCCCCTTCCTTTTCCTCTTTCTCTTCTTCCTTCTTGGATTCCAACCCCATCCATGGGGCGTTGGGGTGCCTTCGCCTTTGTTGTCGGCTCTCGCTCATGGGGGTCGAAGCTGATCGGATGAACGCTGACAAGAGGTGGTGGCCAAGCCCGGGGGGGGAGAGAGGCAGAGAAGGGAATGATATTGCAGTGGAGAGGACAGTAGAGGTAGGCCGACTCATCTTGGGAATGTTGCGCATTCTGAAACGTCATCGTTTTCTCGGCCCCGGCGACGCGAACCATCGCCCATCGCCCGCTGCATTGGGCAAGGCTCGTGCCAGTCGGGCGTGGCAAGCCAATGGCTTCAAAAAACGTTGAGCAAGAGTTGAGCTGAGAGTGAGTGCGCAAGTTCGTGTCCGAGTGGGGGGTGCCGGAGCGAGAGAGAAAGAGAGACACAACCATATCTACAGCATACAGAACACATCGAACATGAGCAGTGCAGACTAACCCCAATGCCTGGCTTGCTCAGCCTAGTGAAAAAAAAACTAGGCGTGCCTCGGGCCATCGCTAACGAACTCGACCGACGCCTCCTTTGCCATCGCTGCCACGCTGCCTCGCCGCGACCCCAGCCACTAGAGCTGGGGGCCTTCAACGGCGCGTCCAAGCGGCGGGGCGGCAATGGCAATGAGGGGGCCGGCCGACTTCGCTAGCGGCTCTTCGCGTGCTGTCGGCCGATCTCTCCACTCACCCTACTCTCCTACTACTATCAGCCCTCGCCGATGCTCGGAGCGCTCGCTAGTCGACCTCAGAGTAGCTGACCGACTCCGACTTCCAGTCCAAAGCCAAAGTCGCTGGCGAGTCTGGCTCAGTGGGCCCAGGCGCTCGCGGCCCCAGGGGCCCTGTCGGGGGGCCGGGGGCCGCTGGGGGGGCCCGCTTCTGGGTGGGGAACTTCATAATCGGAGTCCGGGCCGAACGAGTCCGACGTTTCGAAGCGCGAATTCCACGTGTAGATCGAGCCACCCTCCTCCTCGGCATCCTTATCCATGTGATCCTTGGGCCCCTCGAAGTCGCCGGGGCCAGGGCCGTTGCCGTCGGTGTCGATGTCACTCTTGTTCGGGTCGTCCGAGTCGCTGTCTTCGACGTCGACGTCGACCCTGGTAATGCGCCTGTCCTGCGGCTGCTCGAAGCGGCCGTCGCGCCTCGGGAACAAGCCGTTGGCCGGGCGAGTCAGGCGCAGCAAACGGCGCGCGTTCCGCTCATATTTGCACTCCTGCCCGCGCGCAAGAGCGCGCGCGCGGAGGGGGGAGATGGGCGAGGGCGAGGGCGGGGGAGAGGGCGGATGGGGAGGGGGCGGAGCGGCGGGCGGCGGGCAGAGGGCGAGGGAGCGGGAGAAAGGTGAAGGAGGAGCAGGAGAAGGAGGGGGGGGGGGGAGAAGAAGGGCAAGAAGAGGAGGAGGAGGAGGAGGAGGAGGAGGAGGCTCCTCCCAGAGCAGCTTTGCGCGTGCCTCCCTCGCCCAGGCGCCGCGCAGTGAGCGCGTCAGCACATCGCGTACCTGGCAGATATTGTGGGTCACGCGGGGCATCGCAAGCTCGCGGTGCTTCATGCGGCGAGAGTCCAGGCGCTTCATTATCCAGTCATCACATGCGGGGTCGACTCTCATTGTCTGCCGTGGCCCCAGGTGCATGCGTGCGTTCTCGGTGGGCAAGTCAGCGGTGCGCTCTGTTGGCGTCAACTCGCCAGACCCAGATGGGTCAAGGCTAAGACGGCACGGGCGAGGGGACCTGGAGCGGAAGGAGCGACGGCGTTGTGGCTAATCTCTTTCATTCTGGGCAATAGTATCAAACTCCGAGGCGCGCCGCGGGGATTTTGAGAGACCACGGGGGATGCTCATTCTCTGCTCTGCTCGTGCTGTCAGCTCTGACTGCAACGAGAAAAGAGAAGCGAGTCCTGCCCGGGCCAAAGCTCAACGGTGGGGAGGCGGGAGGATGGACCGGGGCCCTGGCCCCATGATGGGCCCATGATGCGTGAGGTCTTGTGCGTTCGCCCAGGGGCCCTCAGTTCAGCTGGTGCGATTCAAGCATGCACGTCACGCTCCCGTCCCCTTGCCCTCCCCGGCCCCATCGCCCAGGGCTGGGCGAGGAGTTCGAGCTGGCCGGGGCCCTGCCATGGCCGAAGAGCTGGCCGCGCAGGACTCCGTCGCCCCATGCGACGCCCCGGCTCTGGGACAAGGGGGAGGGCGGAGGACTAGGGGGGGGGGTGAGGGGGAGGAGAAGGAAAAGGGTGCGAAGGAGAAGGGCACGGGATGATTGTGAGCACGCGAGGAGGAGACCCAAGAAATCCCAAGGGCCACGGGCCGCGGGCGAGTGGATGCATTTCGACTTAGGAACCACATGAGAACCTCTGCTGAGGGCAACGCTAGCTCAATGCAAATGCAAACACCTGGTTTTAGCTACTTCGTTACACAAAGGGGCCATGCATGGTGGCGCGCGTTCGACTGCAGACTGATAACGGAAGAACATGCTTATTAGCACTCTCCGCGATGCACCAACAAAAACGTTACAAGTCAAAACAAGGTCAAGTGAAACATCTCGTCTAAGTCTCAGCATGCGACAACTGCTCACCTTCTCGGCATCACTGTCGAGACAAGCTTGCGCGGCGCATTCACGCGCGCGCCTCTGAGCATCTCTCAACGACAACAACAACCGGACATCCCAAGTCGTCGTCGTCTTCGTCTATTATCGATATTCGTCGTCGCGTCCGTCGTCGCGCCGGCGTCAGGCGCCAGGCGCTCCCAGGCTCTCGGGGCTCTAATCGGCCTCAAGAGCGCACGCGCACGCAGCGCACGCCGAAGTTCTGAAAAACGCAGGCAGCGCCCCACCAGGGGATGCATATTCATGCATCTCACGCTCAAAGAAATCCCGTGATCGAGCATCACGGCTAACGCATCTGAAGGCCCGGACTGCTGCGCCGCATCTCGGGTGCCACCGCATCTGGCAGATGCTACACTTATACATGGTGCCTAACCCGCTGGACTCTAAGTCAGCGATGCTCGTCCTGCAAAGTCCACAAACGGCATCGTCAATGCCATCATCAATGCTACTGCGCGCGGCGCTGCGTTCAGATGTTGCAGTTTCCCACATCTTCTGCAGAGCTAGGACATCTGAAGGTATGTCCTCACGCTGATCCCTCGGTTTTACCATCCGCACTCCAATTTTGGGTAAGACGACGCCGTGAATCCGCGGGCCCCACTGGGGTGTCAGCAGAACGTCGCTTGCGGCCGCCTCGAGGGCAATAGCAGCGGGCCAAGCAGAGCCATCCCCGATCTCATTTCATCCCCCCCCCTTGCCCCGGGCCCACCTCGAGCCTGGAGCGTGGGGGGTGGGGAGGAGGAGATCGGGAAAGGAGTAGACTGGGGACTAGGGAAGCGGGAACACTTTGGGGGGGGGGAGGGGTAGGAGGAGGAGGAGGAGGATAAGAAGGGCGAGGAGGAAGGAGGAAAGAAAAAGAGGGGGCCCTGCTTGGACATGCAAGCCTAGCAAGCCGTGAGATTAGACGTACTTCGGCTGAAACGTGGTGCCACGGACTTCCAGTCCGACAGATCTCCCGACGTTGTTGGTTGGGTTAGACCAGTGGACATACATGATCGACCCCTCCTCATCCACTGTGGCATCAAGTAAGGACAACTGATACGGCGCCCGCGGTCCGCCAAGTGGCTCACTGGCGCAGTCGAGACTGCATTGCAATAGTCTAGCGCCCTCCTTGACACGGGGCATCCACCTCTGAAATGCAGCGTCAAGAGAGTCAAGAGGGGCACCGTGCATCATTGAGTCGACAAGAGAAGAGAGAGACACAGGCCCGACGCCGACGTCCGACGCACCCTCTTGAGCTCGGACGCCCCCGCCCCCCTCTGCAGCTCTACCTCTGCGACGGCCTCCCCCAGGAGAGCGTGATTCAGCGGCGCGTCGTGCTGCAGCTCGCAGGGATTCACGCCCACGTGAGGTGGTGCCTTCCGGGAAGGGGGCAGCGGCGAGTGACCTTTTGCAAGAGTGACCTTTGGTGCGCGCGCATCCGCTGGAAATCGCCCCCGCCGCGGCCCCTCCTCGGGTCCGAACTGATCAGTTTTTCGAGCCGCGTCTGGCCGCAGCGACGAGGCCGCGCCGAAAAAGCCGCGCACCAAAGGTCACCCCGGCGAAAGGTCACTCTTACCCATCGGGGCCGGCGAGAGGGAGAGGGAGAGGGGCAGGAGGGATAGAGGAGGGAACAGGGAGATGGGGGGGATGATGATGAGTGAGATGATCAGCGCGAGGAGGGATCAATAGGATGATAGCATCAAAGTTGAGAGGGGAGGAGGGGGAGGGAGAGAGGAGAGAGGCTCGGGAGGGAGAGACAGGAGAGGGGAGGGGAGGAGAATTTGGGAGGGTAGGGCAGGGGCACTTCGAAGCTGAGAGGGGGAGTAACAGTTTATCCGCCATTCCAATCCCATCGAATCCCGTCGTTTTGGGAGGGGAGGTCTCATTCGGGCAACATGGGGTCGCCTCGGATCGAGCCGAACGTCCGCGGTGGCGACGAGAGGGGGGGGGGCCCGGGGCGGCGTCAGAAATGATAACGGAAGGAAGGGGCGCCCCTCTGCGAATGAAGAGACCGCGTCGGCCAATCGATGATCGCCCCCCTCTCCTCCGCCCCCCCCAGCAAGCTCGTCTGGGCCATCCCTGTTGTCTCCGAGCTCCGTGTGCAAACCGAAGGAAGGGCTGTGCTGATGGACGATTGCTTCCTCTTTCTGGCGCGCGGCATCCTCGTTCATTGATTTGCGAGTTGCCTCGTCCATATCATCATATTCAGAACTCGCCTCATCGACCCTTACGCCTGTTACCTCGTGATACAGGGCCCGCGTCATCTCCTGGTCGAACTCTGGGCCCTCTCCCCCCTCCCCCCCCTGATTCTCGGCCCCCCCCTCAGGCCCCTCAGGCCCGCCGCCGCCGCCCGCGTCCTGGAGAGGAGGGGGGCCGCCGCCGGCAGGCTGGCCCCGCTTCTTCTTCTTGCTGGGCTTGACCGCCTTGGGCATGCACTGCCTGTCCGGGCAAGGAGGCGGGGGGGTCGGGGGGGGCGCTCTCCCTCCTCTCCCCCCTCCTCCTCCTCATCCTTCCTCCCCGCACTCCCCCGCCGCCTCCACGCCCGTGCCTGCGTCCACTGTGCCCACCCCCCCTCCAGCCCTCCAGTCCCGTTTCAAGTTTGTCCAGAGGGGGCCTCAGAGCGAACGCTTCGGCGACGCTGCGGAGATCGATGATCGCCATGACGTCGCAAAACCATGTATCTGCCACGCCAGCTTCGCACGGAACTATGGCAGATGAGGAATAAGCAGATGTATATGGTGCCAATTTTGGGGGGCCCTCGACTGCCCACCTCGCAGAGTACTTCAGCACGGGCGTGGCCGCGTCCACGGGGCCGGCTTGCAACTCGTCATGCATCGCCATCCATGCGTCTGTCGATACCTTTGGTTGAAGTGGAAGTGTCAGCCGAGCATGGGCACAGTCGCCAGACATGGACACAATGTTAAGTGGTACGAGCATTCCCAAATAATGATTCTTCTCTGCGCACAGGAACACATTTTTGCCGACAGAGATCTCCCCGGCACGCTCGTAATCGATAAACAAACAATATTGGAAGCCCGATTTCGGGCAGACGCGGTGAAACAACACGTTGCAAGCAGCAGCCCATCCAAGACTTTCAGAGGGGATGATCTGCATGGTGCCAGGAAGTTCAAACTGAGGAACACAATGGCCGCCGTGAGATTCACACGGAACCCACCTGTCGGATGAAGACGACACTTCTCCGCATACCTCGGATGTTGCACTCTGTAGCTCATCCAACACAGCCCGTGCATGTTCCCTTACAGTCGCGAACTTCAACTTGGCCCCCCGCTTGCCGACCCCGGGCGCTTTCTTCGTGGAAACGCGAGCCGAAAGCAACTGCAGCGATATCCTGCGCGATCGCTCGCAGTTCAGGCGGATGAGGGAGTTGATCCCTTCCAGTTCCTGAGTGTCAGACCAACAACTCATTGCAATGCCACATGCGACAATGTACAAACCAGAAGGGCGTACCTGGCCTGAATTCGCGGCCATCTCGAAGTCAGCCCTGAACACCGACAGCAACTTAGCTGTGTTCGCCTCCACCGAAGCACCAACAGCATCGGCATCAAGTATGCGACGAGCAAGACCTGCCCTGCCCCGACCCTCAGTTGTTAATGTATCTTGATCTCTGCAGCCTCTCCCCTCTCTCTCCCCTCTCTCTCTCTCTCTCTCTCTCTCTCTCTCTCTCTCTCTCTCTATCCTCCCTTCCTCTCTCTCTCTCTCTCTCTCTCTCTCTCTCTCTCTCTCTCTCTCTCTCTCTCTTTCTCTCCCTCCCTCCCTCCCTCCCTCCCTCCCCCCCTCCCTCCCTCCTTCCCTCCCTCCCTCCCTCCCCCTCTCCCTCCCTGCCTCTCCCTCTCTCTATCCCTATCCTATCCCCACCCTTTCCACTTCTCCCCCCTCTCGGCAATTCCCCCCCCCCTCCCTACTCGCCCCGGCGACTCCTCTACAGTTTCAGCGCCGCGCATGCGCAGGCCGAGGGCATCGACATCATCAAGAATCCCAACCTGATCACCTGGCCCTGGCCTCGCCCGAGCTCGAGCGCGCGCCGTGCTACTTCTTGCATTTATCCCCCCCCCCCCCCTTCCTCCCCACGCCCTCCAGGAGGGGGGGGGGGGGGGGGGCGAGGGCGGGGAGGAGGGGGGGGGGGGGGGCAGGAGCGAGGACAGGAGGAAGGAGGGGGGGGGAGGAGAGGAGCAGGGGAAGGGAGGGGGAGGAGGAGCCCTCTCCCCTGCAAGCAAATCTGCCCCGCCCTCCCCGGGGACGTCGTCGAACATCGCACCGCGTCCCCGGAGAGACATTCGCAAGCCAGCAGAGAGACAGTGGGAGATCGTCTAAGCATCGCTGAACCCTCCTGTAGAAACTGCAAGCGCAATGGCAGGTCAGGTGAACACCAAGTTCTACATATAATTCTGAACGTTCAATTGGCCAGTCGTCGAAATGGGCACGCCAATCGAACTTGCATAGAGCACGGGGCCACTCCAGAAAAATATGCATGCCCTTGCCGCATGCCATCTGACCCAAAGTATCCCCATCACATATGATATCTGCATCACTCCGGCTCTGTTGCAAGGAATACTGAAATATCATCAATGGCTTCGTTGCTAGGTCACAGAGCGTGAGTGCGGTCCAAAACGCGTCGTCATATATCGCTCGGGTAGTCTCGCGTTTCCATCGGCCCATTTTCACAGTGTATTCTTTTTGAGACTCGACCCTCGGATCGTCGGCGCGTGCCTGAGCAGCGGCGGCAGCGTCCGCCCCGAGTGTCTTGGTCGACCCTGAGCAGCAGCCAAACGAGCCTTGCAATCTGGGGTGGCCTCGCACTTGCAACTGACCACAGCGCAGAACGTCTTCTCGATAACAAACATCCCAACCTCGACCAACTTGCTCTGAAATGTCCCTACGGTGCCCCAGCGCCCAGAGCGAACGCGCTCTGGCAAGCGCTTTGCATGGCGCAACGCGCTCGGGGCACCATGTTGTTCAAACCGCGTCTTGAAGGCCGTCTTGGCGCTGTCGCGCCACAATATGTTCAACTTAGCCAGAGACGCGTAATAATGCCAGGCCGGCTTGACAGGCAACCTCGACTGTAGGAACTCGTCAGCGCGATTTAAATATGAACTGTGAATCAGACTGACTATGGTGCATGCATCCCACGTCGATAAACGTCAAGTTGGCATTCCCGCTCGTCTCGAGTTGCAGCGTTGATCGAAACGATACCTCCCCTTGCCATGTATATGTTTCACGCTCTCACTTGTTATTCCTGCCCCTACCCCTGTTCCCCCTCTACCTTCACTCTTTCGATCATTTCCCTGGCGCATATTCATCCTGCTTCGCCCTCGCTTGCCCTGCGCCCCCCTGTTCCGGGCGGCGCGCCGGGCTGGCCGCTGCGCCCAGCGCAGCGCCCCTCAAAAAGGGGAAGGTCTGCGAGCAGGGTGGAGACAGGGTGCGCACTCCCCTTCTCGCTTTGTCTTCGTCGTCCCATTATCCCCATCCTCCTCCCCCTCCTCCTCCTGCCTCTTCTTGCCCCTCTGGCGACCCGGACCCGCGGCTGAGGCCCCTTGGGAAGCAACCCCCATCTCGCCTCTCGCATTCCGCCCTCTTCCTCCAACTCCCCCTCGCCCTATTCCTCTGCTATCCTCCTCCTCCGCTCTTGCTCTTGTCGCCCCTCCCCCTTGCCGTCCCATGCCATTGCACCCCCCGCCCAGCCCGCCTGGTCAGGTCCTCCGTCAGAGCAGCACATAAGAAGCTTCCAATTCACTGCAAGATCAGGCCTTGCAGCGCGCGGGGTCTTGGAGAACGAATCCCACGGGGCGCCGCCCATCTCGCAAACCTTCCAAACATTCGAATATGTACCACGGCCTGAGCTGTCTTTACACACTTGCAAATCAAGAACCCTTCGCATGCGTGGAGAGAAATACATACTTCTTCTCAAACTGTCCTCGTCCACATCCAAAGAATCAGCTGAAACGTGCCAAGACTGGAACTCGGTCGTCATAAGTTTTTGTTTTTGCCAGACTGATGAATTTGTCGCGTCTGATCTAAGCCGATGTATTGCCGTGTTCGCCACCACTGGAAACTCGCGTTGCGCGCCAGCCAGCTGCGTCACGCACGCGGTGAGCTGATTGCTGATCTCCTGCTCGTGCCACCTGTGAAAATCGAGGAAAGCTGCTGTCAACTTAGTCCCTAAATCTGCTTCGGCACGGCAGACTGTCTGGTGAGAGATACCCCGCATAATCATATAACCGAAACCAGTAGCTGATGCGTTGCACATGTTGCGCCTCAGCGCGACGGCAATGGAACCCGCAGCAGTGAGCCGTGCATCCGCAGGGCCGCGGGTCACCACTAGAAAACAGTTCTCGTCGGGCTGGATATGTTTTGCCAATTGATTTTCCATGACAGACATGGCTTTGCGATGTGCTCTTCTCTCGCGTTCCAATTCTCGTCTGAGCTGCGCATTCTCACGTTGAGAGTCAACCAACTGCAGTTCCTGAAACTTCAACAGTTCAACTGCCGCCTCGAATGACAAAGATTCATACTGACGGGAAACCAGCGCCGAAGAAGAAGGCCGATCCCGAGCCTGACGCCCAGGATACCCCGGCGCGGGCAATGGTAATGCAACGACGCCCGGCAGCGACGACTGTGGCGGTGGCTGTGCTGGCACCAATGACGTGGCCGCAGGCTTCGAAACCACATCCGACAATGTGCGTTCCCACGGCTGCCTAACTCCTTGCCCCCAGGAAATCTCAAACACGTTGTAAAGTATGTCAGGGAGGTCTCTGGCGTCATAACATCGACGTTCGTTCAACCAGCGTTGGCCGTATCTGCGAAGAAGTGATATGCATTCCTGCTCAGTAATCTTGGAGATACTCGAAACCAGCTTTGGCAAGGAGTCACTTGGGATATCCAGGCATCCACCAGTAGCAATTGCAATATAAGATGGGCCCACAACATTGAGCTGCCGAACAATGGACAAAGGGGGTGGGCGTTCCATCTGCAAGGTAAGGTTTGAGCCAGCGCTTCGGAAATTCAATAAGATTCCCCCGTGCGGGCCGTTTTCAGAATCACACATCATCAACCACAGGGGGCGCAGCACTTGCATTCAATGCAAAAACTCAGCGAGGCCCCCCACAAACATTGCATTGAGAACCACACAAACACCATCCGAAACCAAGTTCGTGCATCTATAATGTAGTTGTGCGTCTTGCGTTCGTATGGTTGCACGCGCGCGCCGAGCCGATGACACGCTATTTTCGGAACTGGCTTTCGCGCGCCTCGCCGAGAGCTTTTCAAACTAACGATTGAAGCTTAAGCGTCGACAACGAGGATGCTCACGAATGGACGCTGGGAAATACGACGCCGAGGAATATTGCAAGGGAAGGGGCGGTGGTGAATCTGATTGATACGTGTTTTTCTTCCAACATTTAAGTCTTAAATGTTAAATTTTAAGAGAGCGAGAGTGAATAGTTATCAAAAAGAGGAGAGGCGGTGGTAAAGGAGGAAGAAGAAAAATGAGGAGGCGACCCCATCTGAGGCATCACCCTTTCGATCGCCTTGAATGGTGGTTCGGCTCCCATCGGAGTTGTGGACTTACTAAGGGCTCGCGCGGTGCTCGCGCGGGGCTCGCGCGAGGCCCCCGGCGCACCGTGGGGCTCGCGGGGGGCTCGCGGGGGGCTCGCGCGCATGGGGCTCGCAGTTCATGCGGGGCCCCATCGCCGCGGGGCTGCGCGGGCCCGCGTGAATTGACCTTTTCAGCATTTTCATGTGGAAATCAATTACCGCAAGGATGCGACTTCGAATGGCATTCGAATTGCGCATGCCCGTGGTTTTGTGCCGAATAATTTTGAATTGGAAATCAAGCGATTGCCGGGGCCAATGTTGCTCGTTTCTCACGGCCCTGGGGTTCGCAGAGGGCCCAGTGGGTCGAAATTAGCAGAGAACCAGTCGTCGCGTTCACTGTTTCGTTGAAGCGCATTGCCTTGCTAGGTCACTAGGGAGCTCTACGCCTGGAAAGTGGCTGACCCGTTCCCTGTGTTGCATGCGTTGACACAGGCAGAGCCAGCTTACGCAGAAGTTCTACGAGTAGGGCGCGCAGGAAAAATTGCCAGGATCGTCTTCTGGGGGGGCGAGACGACGGGAGGCAACGTCCTTGCCCCAGACCAGACCAGAAAAGCATTGGCAATCTGGTTCACGTTTGCTGAATTACCGCCACACATACGCTCCTCCAGCGTGGGTTGGATACCTTTGGGGGTTATCCCATACAAGCTGGTGGCGAAAATCAAAGGCGGGTACAGTGGCATTTTGAAGTGCGCACTGAAGTTTTTTCTGGCAGGCAGGAACGGTCGTTTATCACGGGCGTGCGCATTATTGCCCCGGGAGGGGATTTCATCTTCAAAGCGCGCTCCGGGGCCCTAGTCCAGGACGAAGCTGCGCACAAGGGAGCCTCAGGCTTGAAAGGGGCCGCGGGCCTTTCGTGCTGTGCGTGGTGCAAAAACGTATACCGCTGGCTTAGCCTGGTCCGCTGAGAATTCCATGTGTTCCAGCGCGCGCAAACGCACGAATGCCATATGTATGAAACAGTATACGCGTGTGCATGTGCGGCCGTGTACCCTCGTGAAAATGTTCCGATCGCAATATCAGGATAACGCGCGCGCGTGCATCCATTCGTTTGTTTGCGCAAGTATATGGTTGCGTACGACAAACAGTGTACATGCTAATGTTTGCATGATTCTGGATGTACGCATGCATGCGTGCACGTAGTTGCGCGCGCATGTACGCGCACAAACCCGCACGCGCATGCAAGTTGAATGCTTTGGCACGCTGTAGATGACGAAGGTACGCTTATATAACAGAGAGTGACAAGCCCAGTGTGCCTTAGAATCTGGGCTGGCGTTGTGAATTGCAGAGATCCTTCCGACGTCGCGGGGCACAGGTATCTGCGACACTCTAAGTTTACGCACGACCCCAAACAGTTTGACTCGCGCACAGACTTTTCCATCTATGAGATGGCGGACGAGTTGGATGCGAAACGCCATGTTTTGAGCGCAGCAGATTCCCAAAACCTGGAAAACAGTACGGGGTCAATTTCGTGCCTGATGGTATCTTGATGGATCCAGAATGCAGGCAGTGGTTTACCCCTAGAACAGGTATCGTGTTTGACTGGGCGCATTGTCTGGTAGCTAGCGGCGGCGTTGGGCAATATCACGTTGCTGAATTTTGCCACGTGTTCATAGAGCACAATATCACCCTGCAGATGCTCGATCGATTTAGCATTGACGTCAGAGGCGCAGCCTGTGATAAACATCTTCCCCGCGATTTCTGTCAGAAACGGGTGCCAACTGGCTTTGAGGGGAAAGGCCAACACGTGAAGGCTTACGCGAGCGAGTGTTTTAATGAGATCGACACACTTGCTCTTTTCGCAAAGTGCGTACTTGGAGGGCACGGTCCGCTTCGTCGACATTGCGATGTATTGTTGGTTTTGTTTGAAATTGTATACATCTGCAAGTTGCATGACCAAGCCGTGCAACATGCCGCGCGACTGTCAGAGTGGGTGCGCGCGCATAACGAAGGTGCCTTGGGATTGTACGGAAGTGATATGTTGAAAATCAAAGCGCACTTGGCGCACCATCTTGGCGAAAGCATGGCGTTCCACGGATTCAATATCAATTGTTTAACCACGGAACGCACGCGCAAAGAAATGAAGAATATTGTTTCGAATGTTCATAGGGAAGAAAGAGTTGCAGCATACGGTGTAGAGAGATTGTTGTTGCGTGTGCTGTCAGATTTTGAAGCTGGGATTCGCTGCGATGAATTGTTCACGCCTCGCGAATTCCTGCCGGCCCATCCAGCGACGGCCGCTCGAACACAGAGCGCCGGCCGCCGAGGCGTTCTGGCGGGGCCTTTGGGCCCGGGGAGCGGGCAGGTGGCGCCCCGAAGAGATTCGCGCGAGCTTTTTTCGAACAGTTTGCGCGAGGCTCCTATAGGGGGGTGTCTTGGAGCGTCTTAGAGGGTCGAAGACGTCTCTTGAAGAACCTAACATTGAGAGGGATTGTCAATAGTTGCGCCGCCACCCCCATGGGGGAGCCGCGATCCTTGTCAGGGGTGTCTAAAATAGCCCTCCAAGGAGTCGCCCGGGGACCCTCTCATGATACCTCGCGCCCCCCCCCCCCCTCCAGGCCCATCGGGGGGGGGGGGGTAAACCCTCGCCCGAAGGGGGCGAATGGGAGTTGAATAGAAGGTGCTCGAGGCCACTGGCGCTTTAAAGGGCTTGTGGGATTTACTGTTGTAAGTCGCGCGCGCCCCAGTGAGGCGTTCGCCCGCTTGTTGACCATGTGCGTCGGGCCCTGCGGTGATGCCTGGGCATGCCGCGCCATCCACGCTCCTCTAGGTAAAGTGATAGTCGATGATTGTGCACTGGTAACCCTCGAGGGGCGGCCGAACGTGTGCATGCTTCGGGCTCTTTGCACAACCGGTCGCGGCATCTTTGTCGTTGCAGAGGTGTTTCGCAATCGAGGCGCTGACGCGAGGGAGTGGAAGACGAATGGTTTCTACTACGTTGCTCCGGCCGATTGCATTGTCGGTTTGATGCCTTATCTGTCAACGCCTCCAGGGATATTTCCGCTGTTGTCAGAATTGCAAGGCCTACCGCCTTGAAACATAAAAGCATGCAGATGCGCGCGGCCGCGCGTGCACGCGCATGTTCAGCACCGAGCGCGCATCTGCCATTCAGCGCGCGCAAACCATTGAGAGCAACAGCGTTCTGAAGTCTGCCGCGTTCCCACCACCCGAATGCGTGGCTGGGCCGTCGCATTCCGACGAGGGCGACGCGGGCATTGCTGGCGCCTTCTATTCTGCAGCGGCGCTGCCATGCTGAATGGGCGGCGCCGCCCCGCCCCCGCCCCTCTCCCCCCTCTGCCGTTCTTGCTCGAGATATTCGGTGTAGCCATGCCGAACGATCAACGCGACCCAGCCATATACGGGCCAACTTTCCTAGGTAATATCGAGACGTTTCGGTACCCCTTATTCGTGAGAGATGCGGTGATATTCTCAGAGCAGACGCGTATCATCCTCGCGTCGTTCATGGTGGTCGCAACTACTCGTAATCGAACCCGAAACCGAGGGCGAGAACTTACAGTTACAGGCCGATCGACAGTGATACGAGCTGGCATCGGTGCTGCTTACTACGTCATCATGCTGAACGGCGACAGGACGAACCGAATGGTGCCGAGCCGCGTGCTGCACGCTCAACTTCAATTCGCTCGGTCCCTCGAGCCACGCCCGGACGGCCCCGACGCTCAATACAGCTTCCACCTCGATGCTTCCGCGTTGCAGGAGGCAGAGGTGGCCGCCTCCCTGGGCCAGCATTACGCCGACGAAATCATCGACATGATGGGTGGGCGGGGAGGGTAGCCATTGTGTGTCAGCATTTTAAGCATCAGCATTCCTACGGTTCGATATAGCTGGTCGCGTCGGATCTGGTCAGTCTAGTTTCGCTCGCATGTCATGTCTCATCGCGGCAGCGGGGCTAGGCCAAACAGACCCAACCAAGCAAACAAGACCAACCAGACCAGACCAACTAGACAGACCATCCTGACCAGACAAGCCAGACCGACCACGCCAGACCAGACCAACCAAAACCATGCCAACAAAACGGGGCGCAGGGGAGGCGGCGTGGAGCGCGCCAATACCTGGCCGCCTTGATCGCCCCCACCTTGGAGGCCCCGTCGGGGATTGGGTCGGCGCTTCCTATTCGGCAGCGGCGCTGCCATGTTGAATGGAAAGCGCCCGTCAATTTGCAGCGTCGCTGCCATGCGCCCCAGTTCCCTCTCGTTCGCCCCCCGCCCCCTTCCTTCTCAACGGATGAACGTGATGGGCGGGGGAAGTACGAGGGGGCGGGTCGAGGGGGGGGCCAGGCGCGGGAGGAGGGGGGGGAGAAGAAGACAGAAGACCACAGAAAGAAAGAGACTTTCCCCGGCAGGCGGCGCCCCTGCAGGCGACGGAGGCAAGGGGGGCGACCGCGGAGACACTTCCACATCGTAGGCGGGCCGACTGTGTTCGGCGGTAGCTCTTTCGCCACCTCTGTCGACGGCGACGATGGCTCGAGACCCGGCTGTGTTTCTCGTGGACCTGTGAGTCCAAAACGGAAGAGAAAACGCCGAGCGAAAGAGAGATACGGAGAGAGAGAGAGAGAGAGAGAGAGAGAGAGAGAGAGAGAGAGAGAGAGAGAGAGAGAGCGAGAGAGATGCCGTCGCGCAGTCTATTCACAACGAGGACCCAGCAACACAGGATGGTTGGGAAACGACAGCAAAAGAGGATCTCGAACCTCTGTGGCAGCGCCGCCAGGCATTTGAGAATGTGCGAGGACCACCGCCCTGCCTTCTTATGGGGGGGGTCCTCATCCTTTTCCGGGTGCCCTCCTCCCTCGTCCCTCGAAATTACACATGCATCCCCCATCCTCGAGAAACTGTCGCGCACGTTTAAGACGAATGCGCGCTGCGCTAAGGCGAGAGCCAGATTTTGAAAACAACCAACCCTCAATCCTCGACGCTGCTTCACTTCAGGACCATGTCTGGTGAGGAAATATCACGCGGAACGCCCCCCCCCCCCCATAGGAAGGCAGGGCGGTGCTCCTCGCTCGTCCTCCCCCTTTTCTCGGTGCCCTCCTCCCTCGTCCTCCTCCTCCTGCATTTGCGGACCGTAATTCGTGACGTTGTCGTTGCGTGTTGCCGATCGTTGCCGTCTCCTTGGCCGTGGCAATGCGTCTGGTCTGCAGCATCAACGACAAACAATACTATGTATTACAATGCTATGCAATGCGATGACTTGATATTCAAAAACATGCTAGGCTGTGCTGCGCAATGCTATGCTGACCCTTGGCTTTAACTTATAAGTTAGCGTTTGTCATGGTGCGCTGTGCGGTGCGGCATCTACGTTGCGAACGGCGTTCGTATGTGGTGGGCAAAGCCGTGATGCGATACGCAAAGCTACGCCACGGCCTGGAGATCGCATGACATTGCCCCCCTTGGCTCGAACACGGGACGACGACGCATCTTCCGCTGCAGTGCTACATGCTACGCTCCCCTTTTATAAAACAAAAACACCTGGTGGGAGCGATGGCTGTGATATGCCGCGCCCATCTGATATCCCACTGAGAGGGGGCGTTGGAAATGCCATGCTACGCTAGGCTCTTTCCAGAGCGCTTAAGTGACAGAGGCGCGGCAATGTCGGGCTGATGTTTCATCATTCGCCTCTGCCATTATAGGGCTCAAGGCAAAACTGTTCCTCGAGAGCAGTTCGTCGCGGCGGCGAAAGCCACGCAACTTTGTTTCGACCGCGCAAGCTCGTGCACATGGTGCCGAAGGCCATGCCGTGCAAGCCCGGACACGTGATCTGCTCTTCCTGCAAGCTCGAGAAGCCTGAGTCCATGTGTAAAAAGGTCCGCAATGCTGACGTTTTCGACAACATGAACGAGCATGTGCGCTGCGACCCTTGCAACGCTGTGAAGTCGCGGCTCCACCGCGCGGTCAAGGCTGGCACCGTCACGGACGGGCACCGCGCCTTCGATGGGCAGGACAGGGCGACCTTCATGCAACAGGCTGCCGACCTCTACGCATCAGCGCTCGCGAAATTGGTGAACGAGACGGAGGCGATCTACATGGCCAAGACTTCGACCTTCCCGTGGAAGGAGACTTGGACAGCTACGTTGCTCAACGACGTCGAGGACATGCCCAGGTTCAAAAAGTTCCCAGACCAGCTCGCCGAACTGAAGCAGAACAACCCTCCCTTCAAGCGCGCCGCCACGGGCGCGTGGATGATCACGGCCCCCAGCTACGAGAGAGTGACAGAGGACAAAGAAACCATGGGGCGGTCTTCCAAGCGCAAAATCGAAGTTGAGACGACCATCGAGGCTACGAAGAAAGCGAAGCCGCCAGTCGACACCAACGGCGAAGAGAAAACCATCCCGGAGAAACAGAAAAATAAGCTCGAGAAGATGAAGGAGCAGCTGGAGAAGGGAACGCTCGACCTCACCACGCAGCTCTCTCTGGCGAAGGCCCCTGACAACAAAGACGACGCGCCTACCAAGCTCGTCGCGAAGGCAGAGGCGGCCAACGACGAGCTAGCCAACATTCAGGACACAATGGAGGGCCTCCTCGAGAAAATGACCGCGCCCAAGGGCTTGGTTGGCCAGGCGCTGGACAAGGCGAAGGACGGTCTGAAGACGGCGACCGCGTTCACTGAGCAGATCCAAGGAGCGATTGCCAGTGATATGCTATCTGTCAGGCTCCTTCTCCTCCACCTCCCCCCCCCCCCCCTCCTCCTCCCTCAGCCCCCCTTTCTATTGATGATCTCGAAGAGGCGCCCTGAATGTGTGATGACCTTTAGTGCAAGTGCGCCGTGGAGCACTGTGGGTGTGCACATATGTATACGCATGCGTCGTAGTAGTAGTAGTAGTAGTAGTAGTAGTAGTAGTAGTAGTAGTAGTAGTAGCAGTAGTAGTAGTAGTAGTAGTCGTAGCCGTAATAGTAGTAGTAGTAGTAGTAGTAGTAGTAGTGGTAGTAGTAGTAGTAGTAGTGGCAGTATCAGTAGCAGTAGCAGTGGCAGTAGCAGTAGCAGTAGCAGGTAGTAGTAGTAGTAGTAGTAGTAGTAGTAGTAGTAGTAGTAGCAGTAGCAGTAGTAGTAGTAGTAGTCGAAGTAGTAGTAAATGTAGTAGTGGTCGTAATCATAGTAGTAGCAGCAGTAGTAGGTTGCAGCAGTGGACTAGACGTAGTAGTAGTAGTAGTAGCAGCAGTAGTGGGTTGCAGTAGTAGTAGAAATAACAGTGCGATAACTAGAGGTATCAGCTTTTAAAACAAATAGTGACATAATTTGTAGTGATAGTAGTAGTAGTAGTAATAGCAGTCGACGTAGTTATAGTAGTACTAGTAGTAACAATAGTACTAGTAATGGTAGTAGTAGTAATGGTAGTAGTAGTAGTAGTAGTAGTAGTAGTAGTAGCAATCGTATGTATTAGTGGTAGTAGTAGTAGTAGTAGTAGTAGTAGTAGTTATAGTAGTAGTAGTAGTAGTAGTAGTATTCGTAGAATAGTAGTAGTAGTACTCGTAGAAGTCGTAGTAGTAGTAGTAGTAGTAGTAGTAGTAGTAGTAGTAGTAGTAGTACGAGTAGTAGTAGTAGTAGTAGCAGTAGTAGTAGTAGTACTAGTACTAGTAGTAGTAGTGGAATTAGTAGTAGTAATACTAATAGTAGTCGTCGTAGTCGCGGTCGTGGTTGTAGTCGTAGCCGTCGTCGTAATCGTAGCCGTAGTACTAGTAGTAGTAGTAGGTAGCGGTAGCGGTAGCGATAGCGGTAGTAGTAGTAGTAGTAGTAGTAGTAGTAGTAGTAGTAGTAGTAGCAATAGTAGTAGTAGTAGTCATAGTAGCTAT
>CAUYUJ010020310.1:0-40000 GCA_963575745.1 Prorocentrum cordatum | reverse complement strand
GTCAGCATCGACGCTCCCACCGACGGCAGAAACGACCACAGTTTCGGGCTGTATGGCCACTCGCTCGGCGGCGCCTTCAGGCCCGCCGAAGCCTGGTGACCTACAGACCTCTCCTCGGCATCATCGTCTCTCAGAGTTGCAGCCAGCTTCGACGCCAGCTCCGACGTCCGTATCGAGGCCAGCACCGACGCCAGCCCCTACGACAGCACCGCCAGCGTCAACACCCACGCCTGCGCCTACGCCGGTACCTACGCCAGAGTTGCAGGCCGCATCGACGCCAGCTCCGACGTCTCCATCGAGACCAGCACCGATGACAGCTCCTACGCCAGCTCCGCCAGCGTCAGCACTTACGCCTGCGCCTACGCCCGTACCCACGCCAGAGTTGCAGCCAGCGTCGACGCCAGCTCCGACGTCTGCATCGAGGCCAGCACCGACGACAGCTCCTGCGACAGCACCGCCAGCGGCAGCACCCACGCCTGCACCTACGCCGCTACCCACGTCAGAGTTGCAGCCAGCAGCGACGCCAGCTCCGACGTCTGCGCCAGGAGGGCCCCGTGGGGTCCAGAACCAGACTTTTGGTCCGAAATCCAGAATTTCGGGACCAAGCTCAGGTTATGGCCTTTTCCGTGCAGCTCCTACGCCAGCACAGCCAGCGTCAACACCCCGCCTGCACCCACGCTGCAGCCAGTACCGACGCCAGCTCCGACGTCTCCGTCGAGGCCAGTACTAACGACAGTTCCTACGACACCACTGCCAGCGGTAGCACCCACGCCTGCGCCTACGCCGATACCCACGCCAGAGTTGCAACCAGCCTCGACGCCAGCCCCGACGACGAGATCGACGCCATCAGGCACACCCACGGCTATTGGGGCCGCCATGCCACGCCGTAGCATGTCCGCCACGTCGACACCTACGCCTGCGCCACGGCCCGCATCGACCCCAACAGCGACGTCAGCACCGACGACCGCATCGACGCCTGCCTCGACGAGCCCTCAGCCATTCACTGTCCTGACGCCTCGCCCAGGGCCGCTGGCGCGGGTGCCGTCTTCAGGCGCACCCTTCGCTAGTGGGACCGCCATGTCATGTCATGACACGTCTGCCTCGACGATTTCATCGTCTGCGGCACTGTCTGCATCGACGACATCGACGACAGCACGGACGGCAGCTGCGACGGCCGCATCGGCAGTGCCAGTTTTCGGGCGGCCGCCCACGGCGGCAGCCATGTCAGACTCGCCGGCGGCATCATCGCATACGTTAACATGCGTACCACTGAACGTATCAGAGCAAAGAGGTGGGACAAAATGCGTTGTACTTTTTAAGAGCGTGTCAGGGCAGTGCTGTGCACAGTACCCCATGGGCACCCACTGCGACACCCCGTGGGGCAACAACTTCAGACCAGCGAAAACACCCTCACAAGTAACACCTACGCCCACGACTACGGCGCCACCAACACCAAACCCGCACACAGCTCCGACACCAGCGACAGCGCCGGCCCCGAGTGCAGCCGAGGCGTCAGCACCAATGACAGCAGCTCCGACGCCAGCATCGGCAGTGTCAGCATCCACGCCTGCCCCCTGGACGGCGACGTCAGAGCCGAAGGCAGCACCGACGTTCCTGTCGACGCCCGCACCGACGCCAGCACTGACGACAGCTCTGACACCAGCACCTCCAGCGCCAGCGGCCGCCCCCACCACGCCGGCACCAAAGCCAGAGTCACAGGCAGCAGCGACGTCAGACCCGACACCCACCCCGACGTCAACAGTGAGGCCAGCACCGACGACAGCTCCGACGCCAGCACCGCCAGCGTCACCACCCACGCCCGCGCCTACGCCGGTACCCACGCCAGAGTTGCAGCCAGCATCTACGCCAACTCCGCCGTCTGCACCGACGCTCGCATCCATGGCAGCATCGTCCATAGCTTCGACACCAGCACTGCCAGCGGCAGCACCCACGCCCACGCCTACGCGGGCACCAACGTTGACACCAGCACCAACGCCGGCACCGAGCGCAGCCGAGACGTCATCGCCGACGACAACTCTCACGCCAACCCTGCCAGATTCAGCACGCCCTGAGTCGTCCGCGGCGGCACCAAAGGTGGCACCCACGTCGGCCTACACGGCAGCGTTCGTGGAGCGTGTGTGTTGGAGGTCATCGAGTGGTACAACGTGGTGTCACCGTCCACGTGGGCCACCCTGTGCGCCACGTACGTCATGTACTACTTCTTCATCGGCTTCCGCGACGAGTGGCGGCGACGGAGCGCAGCTACAGCGCGGCGGCGACGCCGACAGCGCGGCGGCGACGTCGACCGCAGACGCCCTCTAGGCCACCAGACGGCCGCCCAGGGCCGCCCTGGCATCAGCCCCCACACTGCCTCGAGCCTCGAGCCGACCTCCCTGCCAAAACCTGGTAGCACGCCAGCGGGGGCGGCCTCAGCCCCCCCGCATGGCACTACGCCTGCCATTCCTGTCATCGGCCCCCACGCTGCCTCAAGCCTCGAGTCGACTCCCCCGCCTAAACCTGGTAGCGCGTCAGCGGGGGCGGCTTCAGCCCCCCCGCATGGCACCACGCCTGCCATTCCTGTCATCGGTCACCACGCTGCCTCGAGCCCTGGGGTGACCTCCCCGCCACAACCTGGTAGCACGGCAGCGGGGCCAGCCTCGGCCGTCTCGCATGCTCACACGCCTGCCCTGGGTCCTGGCTCCCTCGCAACCTCGCGTGTTAGCACCAGCACTGCCAGCTCTAGCACTGTGACTGTACGGGAGCACTTCGAGCGCTTCCTCGGACCGCAACCAGCCACCATCGGTCACCTCCGAGCCGTAAACTGCCGTTTGGCCGCTTGGATCCCACCACGGCTCCACGCGGGCACAGCGGTCATCGCCCAGGGCCAAGTCCACAACCCCATCAACGGCCTCCGAGGTATCGTACGGGGGCAGTCCAGCGAGCACCCCGGCCACTGGACCGTCACGCTGTCGTCTGGGGACACCGCCCACCTGAGCTGCTCCAGTCTGACCATCCCTGCACCTGCGCTCCGCGCCGAGATGCAGTCCCCCAGTACGGGCGCACTGACCAAGGCCCAAACTCAGGGACCCCAGCCCGGCCCAGCAGTGGGCCCACGCCACCGCACCTCAGCTGCACAGCGCCCTGACGTCACGGCAGCAGTACCCTGCAGGCCACCTGCGCTGACCGTCCCACCAGGCAGCCGCGCCCAGACTGAACGCACAGCTGACTGTGAAGTCGGACTCCGAGACTCACGCGACGACGGTGCCGACGACGACTACCTCCACCAGGACGCCGACCCTAGCGGCCGCAATTTCCAGGGTGTGGACACGCGGCGAGAGGTCGCGAAGATGCTGTCGCACCTGAAGGAGCAGGACCTGCTCCAACGACTGGAGGCTGAGGAGCGCTCCGACAGGAGGAGGCTGAGGAGGCTGAGGGCCAAACGCAAGGCCGCAGCAGCCGCCGAGGGGGGCGGCGGGGACGCCGCGCAGGCCCAGGAGGAGCCACCCTACCAGGATGCTCCGGCTCCTGCGCTCCGCCGGGCCAAGCGGATCCTCTTGTCATGGGTGTTGGCCGCGTACCTGCCGCCTCTTGTGGCGGTCCCCGACTGCCGCCCCGCTAGGCACACCCACTGCAAACCTTGAGTTAGCCTTTGTTTCTTGAAAGCCTGTTGTACAGGCGTTGGTGCGTACACTACGCACGCAGTATTTATGTTTTTGTTGTTCCTCCTCCCTGAATGTGGTGACGTTTACCCGGCCGGCCACCTTCGTTTTCTACAGCTTGGTTTTCAGAGCAAATAGGTGGGACAAAATGCGTTGTACTTTTCAAGAGCGAAGAACGCTGGGGCTTCTCATTCACTTTGCCCTCATCCTGACCAGCGTGGCACGGCCTCGCCCTCGCCGCAAGTGCGCGTCCTGCCTTGCTCACCCGGGCGCTGTTCCCTGGTGTGCCGCGCCTGCTGGCGGGGGTGGCGGCTTCAGCCCCGCCCCACGCACCCGAGCCATCACGCCATGTCATGTCCGCCATGTCGTAGCGGGTGCATCCGCTGTGAGGGCCTCCATCTGCACCCTTGCACTGTCTCTGCCTGTGCGCATGCTGGGCCATTCGGCTCCCAGCATGTGCACCTTTTCCTCTGCGCGTCTGGCGCCCCTCTGCCGTCCGCCGCCTGGCCGCGGACTCTGTCACTTTCGAGGTCCGCCAATGGGGGCTAAAGGTAGCTGGCAGCGGCTGGTGCCGCTGTGCTGTCGGCTAGCTTTTGCCGCTCCTGTTGGGGTTCTCGGCCTGTGCGCACTGTGCTGGGCCATGCGGCTCCCAGCTGGTGCACCTTTTCTCTTTTCGCCAGCCCGTGCGCCCGCGAGGCACCGCGTCCACGGGGCCTGGGCGCGGGGGCGGGGGGTGCCCCGTCTCTGCGCGCCGCGCAGCGGCCAAGCGCCCAACCGGCGGTCCGCCAAGCCGCCTTAGCCACGTTCTTCACGTCGCCACTCGCGTTGGGGCCTTTCTTCTTCACGCGGTCTGACAGGTGAGATCTTCACAGTCTGTCCGCCGTCCGTAGCTTCAGACGCAATGCGCCGGGGGAGGGGGCCTGTTGCCCGCCCTCGTTGCCCGCCCTCGTATCTTAAGGCTGCACCGCCGCTAATAGTGTTTTGCGAGTTGTCGCACCGCAGTGCGCCTCGCGGACGGACCCTGGTCCGCCTACTTGTCCGCTCTCTCTCTCTCTCTCTCTCTCTCTCTCTTTTTTTTTTCTCTCTCTCTCTCTCTCTCTCTTTCTCTCTTTCTCTTTTTCTCTTTTTCTCTTTTTCTTTTTTTTTTCTCTCTCTCTCTCTCTCTCTCTCTCTCTCTCTCTCTCTCTCTCTCTCTCTCTCTCTCTCTCTCTCTCTCTCTCTCTCTCTCTTCTCTCTCTCTCTCTATCCCCCCCCCCTCTCTCTCCACTTTCTCTCTCTCTCTCTCTCTCTCTCTCTCTCCTCTCTCTCTCTCTCTTCTATCTCTATCTCTCTCTCTTTCTTTTCTCTATTCTCTCCTCTCTCTCTCTCTCTTTCTTCTCTCTTCTCTCTTTCTCTCGCCTGTCTCCTCTCTCAACTCCCCCTCTCTCTCTCTCTCTCTCTCTCTCCTGCTCTCCTTTCCCTCGCCTGTCTCCCTCTCTCAACCCCCCCTCTCTCTCTCTCTCTCTCTCTCTCTCTCTCCGCCTCTCTCTCTCTCTCTCCTCTCCCTCTCTCTCGCTTCCCTCTCTCCTCTCTCTCTCTCATCTTGCTCTCTCTCTCTATCTCTCTCTCTCTTTCTCTCCTTCTCCCTCTCTCTCTCTCTCTATATATATCTCTCTCTTCCTTCCCGTCATCCTCTCTCTCTCTCTCTCTCTCTCTCTCTCTCTCTCTTCCTCGCTCTCTCTCTCTCTCTCTCTCTCGCTCGCTCGCTCGCTCGCTCTCTCTCTCTCTCGCTCGCGCTCGCGCTTGCGCTCGCGCTCGCGCTCGCGCTCGCGCGCTCTCTCTTTCTCTCTCTCTCTCTCTCTCTCTCGCTCTCTCCCGCTCTCTCTCTCTCTCTCTCTCTCTCTCTCTCTCTCTCTCTCTCTCTCTCTCTCTCTCTCTCTCTCTCTCTCTCCTCTCTCTCTCTCTTTCAGTCATTCTCTCTCTCTCTCTCTCTCTATCTATCTCTCTCTCTCTCTAGTCTCGGCTCGAGAGTGCCCAGCACTCAGACCGCAGCCGCGACGCGAAGCGCCCCGCCTCGGAGCCAGACTCCCAGGCCTCGCGAGACCGGAGGGGTCCCCGCAGGAACCTACTGATTCGCGTCACCTCTCCTCACCAGAGCGCCCGCAGCAATGGCCCCCAAGAAGCCGGACCGCCGTCGCTCTTCCAAGCAGCCTCCGAGTTCCCGTCCTGCGGCTGAAGGATCTCTCCTCCAACGCAAGCAGGACTGCATCGCAGCGTTCAAGCAAGCGGGGTCTGACCGCCCCACGGCCGCATACAACGGGCTTGCCGAACTGAACGCGGACGAGCTCCAGGCAACGTATGACATGCACAAGTCCAACACGAAGAAGCTCGGCAGCGCCCTGATCCGCATGTGTGCCACCAACCAGATCAGCTACACGCTTGACCATCACCAGCGCAGCAAGCCTAAGCGCATTGGCGGTGACACATCACACCCACCAGCGGGTTCCGCACGTCTTCAGACTGCGGACACCCAATTCATTGCCTTGGACCCGGCCTTCTGGAAGGTCCCCGTCCTAGCCGAACCCACATCCCCCGACGACGGCAAGACGTACAAGCCCAGTATCAGCCTCCACGACTACGAGAGCGGTGAGCGGCTGCTCCAACACCACCTCGAGCAGGGCAAGCGAACCACAGGCCAGCTCGCGATTGCTGTCATGGGCCCAAAAAACGACAACTACGTCGGTACCGAGCTCGCCGTCCCCGTCCTGAAGCGTCACCCCAAGGCGCCCAAAGAGGTCCACACGCACGTCCCCGTGACCGTGTACCAGCTGGGCACCAAGGAGGTCGCCTGCACGGAAAAAGTAGCCGTCGCCACCATCGACCCTGCCGACCACGTATGCTGGATTCGGGCGACCATACCTGAAACCGAGGCCATCGCCGCAGTCCCCTCCATGCATCAGGCCTTCGAGGACCAGTTCTCGGGAGGTGCCCCCGTGAACGGTGGTCCACGCGCCAAGGGCCCTTTTCGAGGGACTCCGCTCCACAGGACAAGGCGCGCCAAAACCAAAAGCACAGGGAGTCCAAGAAAGACGCTCGCCGCCAGGAGCTCGATAGTCAGCTCCAGGACACCTTCAAGGCCCTCTTCCACGGCAACTTTAAAGCCGTCACCATCCTCGAACCCTGCAAAAGCCTAGGCAGGTACGGATCAGGCGTCGGAAAGAGGTCCCTGGCCGCCACCTTCGGCGTCAGTCTTCAAGCGGTTGACAAGGTCTTGGCGGGTTCAGGGCAACTCGGCGCCACCTACGACCTCAGCAACGTAGGTGCTGACGAGCCCACTGCAGACAAGTACCAGACCGTGTGGTTCCCTGAGGACCAGCCCATCACGATGGCAGATGCGTTCCAGAAGTCGGTGGAGTTCAAGGCCCTGGGAGTCGTCAGGCACGGCACGTCAGGCTTACTGGGGATCCGTGTTCCACGGGGGTCAGACGCCGCCAGGGCTGCGGCCGTCAGCATCCGCGGCTGCGAGGCTTCCCTCGCCAAGACGCGCTACCGCATCACTGGCATTGCGGCACGCCACGCCACGCTGACCCAGCTCGCCAAGACTCTCACGGGCCCGTCCGTCAAATGGGACTGTGAGGTCTACCACGCCGCCTGGGACCCAGCCACTGCGGCCCAGTTTGCCTTAGTGCGTGCCCATCGGCCCCCACTCACATACACGGTACAAGTTGCGGGGTGCCCCATCCCGTGGAGCATCACCGAGGCCCCGTTGGCTGAGGTGGTGCCAAAGCGGTACAACGTCACCATCGTCACGCCTACCACCATCACGGAGCCTGTGACGCCGCCAGCTCGTGGTGGCGGCTTTAGCCCCGCCACCGGCACACTCCTCACCAAAGCGGCCCAGAGCCCCTATCTCCACGACCTCATGACTGCCACGCCCAAAGGCAAAGGCGTCGCACCGCTCCTGATCCCCAAGGAGGAGCCTTTAGCCAAGCGCCACCGATCCTCCAGTGGGAAACGTGACGTCCCGCCGCACGCAAGGTCACACTGTGCCCCAGGCCGCAGCTCCTCTGCACCCCCGCACGGCACGGACGGAGCCGCTGAACAAACAGCCGCCCCAGGAGCAGGTGGTCATGACTCTCGGCCTGGCACGGTGGCGGCAGAAGGCGGGGGCCACTCCGAAGGCGACGCTGCCACAGCCGCCGAAGTATCAGGTGACGCCGAGGACGTCGAGGATTGTAAGGGATTTCGAAGGAGATGGAAGAGTGGGAGAAGAAGAAGGAGATTTAGATGGGGAGGGAGAGAGAAAGGAAGGAGGAAGGGGGGGGGATTGAGAGATTTTTTTTCCTCCATTATTAGGAATTAATTTATTGAAGAGTCGGAAGGGATATATTTTTTCCTCTGTCATCAGGCGATGAATACAGCGAGGCCTCCCACGAACTTAACACCTTCGGTGAGCGCTTCGCATCGGCCTCTCAACCGCCAGATGCTGCCACGACCCGCATCCAGCACATGGAACAACAGCACGAGCTGCTAGCCAACACGGTGGATAACATGCAGGTCCAGCTTGCGGGCGTTCTCTCCTCCCAGGCCACACTCACGGAGCACGTCTCGGGGTTGGAACGGGGGCTTGCCACCGTCGTCACCCAGCAACAGACGGCAACCGCCGAAGCTGCTGCACTGCGCGGCGACATCCAGGCCCTCCTCGGGCACCTCACGGGGGGCACCATCCACCTGCCACAAGTGGCCACTCTGGCAACTAAGAAGGAGGAAGCTGCAGCGGCCGCTGATCCCGTGGCTGTCTGCGGGTGGATCGACCAGCCAGGCCAGGTCACCCCAGGGACGGGGCCCCCAGGGGCTGACAAAGGCAAAGACAAGGGTCGGGCCACCCAGGAACCCTATTGAAGGTGCCTCAGAGAGCCCGCCTCAGCCCTCCGAGGAAGCGCCTCCAGAGGCATCTCTTCCCTCTTCGCGTTGTATCTCCTTCTTGTCGCCTCATGTCTGTTTTGGCAGCAGCACGCGCAAGCTATCTGGTGTAGGGACACCCGCAGTCTTGCAGGGGGCGTGATTGTTGCAATGTACATGAGCATTCAGGGGTATTTGAGGACGTGTGCCGACATGCAGCATTTGGCTCATCGCTCGCGCCGCCTGCCTGGCCTCGCCATCATGCGGCGCCTTGCCTGCAGCATGGCCCTCCCTTTGCTAGCTGGAGCGCGCCCGTCTTCAGGCGGTGCGCCCCAGCACGTTTTCCTTTACGATGGCAGCAGCATCTACAAGCACGATCATTGCACCATTTTGGACCCGATCGTGAACAGCACCGCCGCCGCGGGTCCGTGCGGCAAGGGGCCGTTGGGCGCCATCGCGAGTGTATGTACGCCCTCGTCAACTACGACACATGCATCGCAGTCCACCCTCAGCGTGGCCTCGATCGTCGTGCAGCTCATCCTCGACGGGGCTGCTGACCAAGGCCATGCACACAGTGGCGGCTTCAGCCCCGCTGTCGTGCCCCTCAGCAACATAGCCCCGGACGATAGCCAGGACGACATGGAAACCCAGGATCGTGACGGCATGACACCACCAGGTGACACGGCCCAGCATGACCGTCACAGCGAACCCCACTCAGGGCACACCCCGTCGCACAGCAGTCCGCCCAACGAATCGGCCCAGACCGACCCCTGCGCACAGCTCAACGACGCTGAAGGCGCCACTGTCGCCGACGCGACAAGCCATGCCACGGCATCGCCAGCTCGAACCAGCCCGCGCAGTGGCGGCTTCAGCCCCGCTGCAGCACTGGCTGGACCTGGACATCTCCAGACCGCAGGCGGCAGCACCACGCCCCGCACTCCTGTTTGCCGTGTTAACTAACGGGACTGACTCCAATCTCAGCGCCATCGACCACTGGCAGGCCGACATCGATAACGACCCCATCGACGACGCGAACCCAGATGCCAGCGGTACCTACGAGGCCCAGCACAGCGCAGCGGCATCACGACACTGTGGCTGCCTCATTTGCCTCTTTGTAGCCACGTACGCCATCGTGATAGCAATGCCGTATAAGGACCAGATCGATGGGTACCTGCCGACACCGAGCCGAGACCCCAGCTACCGACAACGACGACGACGTCAAGCGGCGGCACCAGGCCCATCTGTGCCCACCACACCCCGACGCACAACGGCATACAACGTCACGTCCGCATAGTGGGGTACTCTCATGTGGACCAGCGCCAAACTCAGAGATTGTCTCGGGTGGAGCCAGCGCAGTCGGGGTCGGCCTCGAGGGTCTCCTGAAATGGGCCAGCGGCAAACTCGGAGCTATCGCCACTGGCGGAGTGGTGTGCGGTCTTCTTCTTGTCGGCGCCAAACTCCTCGCTCAAGGAGCCGTCGGACACATAGGAGCCCGCATCTGTGCGCGTGCCCTGGACTCACCCACGGCCCAGTGGTGCCTCCGCTGTTGCCAACCGAGCAGGAGGCCGCGTGATGAGGCCACATGCACAATGCCACGCACGCTTGCCGAAGAACACGAGGACCAGCACGTGCACTCACTCCGACATCCGCTGCTACAGGAACACTACGCCGCAGCAGTTGCCGCCGCAGTCGCCGATGTCACCACCGCCACCACCGCCGCCATCGTCGAAGTCACTGCCGCCGTATCGCGAGCCTCGTCCGTCACACCACGATCGACCAGCCCGTCTCCGCGATATGGTTCCAAGAGCGGCGCGGTCTATGGTAACCCACCGACTCGCGAAGACGCCACAGCCCACGCCAGCGACGCCGAGGTAAGGGAACCACGTGAGCGCACCCGCGACAGCCCGTGGTCCATCTTCCGACATGCAGATGCTCGTGGTTCCTCTTCCGACACGGACACCCAACCACCACGTCGGCGAGCACGTTATGCATCACCCGCCAGGCCCCAGGCGCCTTCAGGCCCTGGTACGCCCCATCTAGCCCTCAAGCCACCGACGCGCAACGTACGCAACACTATCCAGCGCGACCCAGCGGTGCCCGTGCCGCCGACGAGCATCCTCAACGCCTTGTACCAAAACGGCTTTGCGCTTGGTAACAGTGGCGTGTCTACAGAGGACATCAAAGACGCTCTGCGACTTCACGACCATCCTCGATTCACCCATGATCTAACACTCCAAGCGCTGGGGCCGTGGACTGACATCATGCAGAGGCCCCCGAACCGCCTCACTTGGGTGCTCGAAGACTCGGGCGGAAACTCAGGCGAGACGATTTTCCCCTACCTCACGTGGGACCTCCGCAAACCCACCACCGACGCGCCCACTGTCTTCTGGCATGGGACCCGTGGCGACCTTGCGGCCCGTCTCGCTGCCAGCGGAGGGCACCTCTTGCCAGGCCCCCGCCGTGAAACGAAGGGTTGAACTGGCACCAACGTTGGCCGCACGTACGTGAGCGTGCACCCTTCGCTGGCCGCGTGGTACGCAGTGCCGCCCCACCCGCCCTACAGCCTCGAAGACGACACCCTCGCGTGGGGACCCATCGCGCTCTGGATGTGCGAGGCCACCCAACCACCGAGCGGTGAAAACTGGCACAACTTCGTGAAAGGGGAGGCCCACGGAGCGCGCCTCATCTACCCTCGGGTCCTGGGCCTCCCCATCCGCATGGACTGGTGTGCCCCCACGGAAGCTGCCTCCAGGTGCCGTGCCTTACCACAAGTATTTGGCATGGGCGACTGTGCGCACGCCCTCCGCATCGCTGGCTACGATCATCCAGATCTCCGTGAGGCCGCTGAAGCCCACGACCAGGAAGCTAGCACTCGGCGCAGGCTGGGCATCGCGGCAGCGTGGCCACCGCCGCAGGCACTATACTCGCCAGAGGCAGCGCGAGCATGGGCCAAACAGCATTACGACACTGAAGCAGCCACCAGGGCCGACCCCAACCAGCCCCGGCCACGCGTCTCGCTTCGCAAGCTCCAGCTGGACCCGCAGCCACTGATCGACCTTGTGTACACTGGCTTGCAAGCCGCCCCCGTGCGGGGGCACCCCGACGCACGCGAGTCGCGCCCCAGCGGCTCCAGCCCTGGGGCCGAGCCTGGTCCACCGCGCACCTACCAGTCAGGTGCCGTCCTGGCACACAGTCCAGACCGCTCATCGACGACACCAGGAGACGACAACCGCCGTATGCCGTCCCTCATCAGTGCAGCCGCGGCCCTCGCCCGAGGCCACGCCCGCCCACGGCGATCCGCCTCCCGTGCGTCACGGCAGAGTGGCGAAAACTCCACCTCGGACTACAGCGACATCGAGACGTGGGAGCACATCGCGACGGAAGTGGAGCCGACCGCCTACCACGTTCTCGCCTTCCACGTCCGTGATGTGCGGACCCGTGTCAACGCCCCTGGCATCGAGGTCTGGCTTGACCCTGGCGATCACCACGACGGCGCCTACTTACCGTGGGGGACGACCGTCATGGGCCATCGCGTTACCGACCCTGAGGTGGTGGGTCGCGACGGCTGGGTCATACTCCACCACGACCATGGCGATACCACTACCAAGCTCTGGGCACCGACCCAAGTCCACGTCAAGGCGGATGACACGTGGCGCACGGTCATGGTACCAGCGGACATGGGGCCCCAGTGGATAGAGCGCCACGCAGATGACGCTCGCCTCCCCGCCGAGGTCGTACGCACTACAGGCCAGTCCTGGTTTGCCGACGTCTGGCCCTTGTGGGATCGACCTCGACCCCACCCAGACGACCCAGGCACAAACGAGCAAGCGCTCCCGCCCCGACCAGGACGCTGGTCATGCCTACAGTGCCGATTCCAATGCTGTCAGTACTGTGCGGCCCGCCGCAACACGCAGCTCGGCACCTCGGGCCAACCAACGTGCCCAGACTGCGCCCTCAGCGGACTACGTGCACCTATGGACTGGTCCACGGACTACTCTTGCAACAGCTGGACGTGTGCATTCAGCACCGACAACAGGGACTCTGACACATGCTGCCTCTCCAGCAGGTGCCCTCACCCGCCCAGTCCACACAGCCTGCTCGACGTCCGTGCCACAGGGATGCCGCCGCACATCCTTGCCCGCCAATTTGGCAACGCGCCAGCCCACCACGACCTCAAGGAGCCCCCCCGAGCGCCTTCAGGCCCCGGGGGGGAGCCTCCACAACCAGGCCAAGCTGGTTACCAGGGTCAATGGTACCTTCCACCGAGGCCGCGGCGGGTCCCCAGGCAGGGATTGCCCGACGGCACGCGGCGGCCACCTGGGTTCACAGGAACGGGGATGCCTGAAGACCCGTCCCCCGACCAACCGCTGTGGAGGGAAGGCTACGTGCTCTTCGGCCCCCACCAGGCCCTCAAGGAGGACTTCACCTTCAACAAAACGGTCCGCCGACCTTATTCCCTAACCATCACCAACATGCACAGGGATCGTGTCACAGTCAGGACCGTCTGCGAGTGCATCGCCGAGCGCATCCACACTACCCGCACCCGCTGGCGAGATGTGGTACTGTACTGGGACGCCGAGGGCGGACCTGGGCCTCAAGCTCTCGACTACGACACGCGCCTCTGCGACGCCATGGTGAGCCGAGCCACGACCGAAGCCGAGCTGAATCACGACCGCAGCAACCGTGGTAGTTTCTGTCTCTATGGACCAGCGCACCAGCGCGCCGTAAACATCACGGCGCTCCCCGAGCCGCAGAACATTGACTACATGGAGCATGTGCGGCGATATTCACCCGTCGGGGAGACTTACCCAGACCACGCCTTCGAGCACGTCTACCAGGGCTGGCGGCGGCCCGTCGTGCCCACTGTCCTCCCCGACACCCGCCCGCTCTCGAGAGCCGACCAGCAGCGCTACCAACAGCACCAGCAGCGCATTCAGCAGCGCGACCAACGTGACGCAGGTCAGCCGAGCACTCCACGCAACCGCTCCCCCGCGCGCGTCCCGACAGGCGGCAACACGGTGTACGGCGGGGGTGCCGCCTATCACCGTGGCCCCATTGGCGCCAGGCCCGCGGCGGCTGGAGCAGCCGCCTCCAGCTACGGCCATGCCCCCCACGCCAGGGTGCATCCAGCGGCCATCGGTCACTCGCGGGCACTCGTGCAGTCTCCCCCACGGGCCACCTCGCCCGTGCCAGGGTCCACGCGTGCCTGGGGCCACTACCCAGGCCGCCATGACAGCACACCCAGCAACCAACCCGCAGTGCTAACCCCTGCGGCTTCAGCCCAGGGGGCTGCACCAAGCCGTGGCAGGACAGGGCGCCCTGAAGGATGGCGCGATGCGAACGTGCGCGCTTGGCAACCGCGCCAACACACGCCCCCGCCAAACGTGGCCGCATCGCTGCGCCCTGCCCAGGCAAAACCTGCCCCACCTGTGCGAGAGAGGCAGCCGCTCGTCCCGCTCGTCCTCACGTACACCCAGGCGCACCACAGCGCCTCCCCGCGGCACAGCGACGGAAGCGCCCATCACATCAGCCCCCGCTCTGATGCTGTCGACCCCAACCAGGCTGCAGCCTCGGCGGCGGGCGGCGCAGGCGGCCCCCGCCAGCCCAGTCCAACACCCAGCGCAGCGCCGATCCGCTCCCCGAGCAGGGCGGACTCTGCGCGCGCTAACGCCCAGGCGACCTCGCCACGCGACCGCCATACGGGCGGGCGCGTCCCGCGCAGCAGGTCCTGCAGTCGCCACAGCTCACGCAAGGCCCCTGGGAGCTCCACGAGCTCGCCGCCCCGCGAGACTCAGGCTGATCGCCAAGCCCCCGAGGCGGTGCCACGCTTTGGTGCCAGCGCCATTGAACCTGGCCAGGCGGTTGACCTCGAGCCGACGCCGTCCACGGACCAGGAGCTGCCGCCGCCCACCCGCGTGGTCACCCCCATCGACGAGGCGCCGACCTTTGACCCGTTCAAGAACAAGTACCGCGTCAAGGACCTCGCGGCGGGTTTCGGCGGCGGCTCACCGCTCTCTCCACAGAGTCGTGGCGGCGCCCTCGCCACCTCAGCCGCTGCCGCGGCAGCGGCGGCCCCGCGTGGAGCCAGTCCTGTCCGCAACGCTTGCCTCACGGCAGCGGGCATGGACGAGGCCCAGCGCCAGGCCACTGACCGCGCTGCTCGAGCTGTTCCACCTGATGCTGCTCATCACGGTACTGACGGGGCGGGCGCGCCACCGCAGGACGGACCAGCGGTGTCGCGTGCGCAGTATATGCGCGCGCGTTGCGCCGCCGCCGCGTCGAGCTGCCGCCGCTGGTCTGCTTTTGCTCTTGTGTTCGGCAGGACGGATCGAGGAGTCGCCTCCCTCTCCCTCTGCTGCCGTCTCACCTCTCCTCCCCTCGGCCCCCACGGTACAGGAGTGATGAGGATTTGTCGATGCAGTTTTGCCGACGTTTATGAACCCCCCCTGGCGCAGTGTCGACCATGCCCCGCCTATACTTACGGCCTGACGGCGGCTTCAGCCCCGTTCAAGCCAATCTGCAGGGACGCCATGAGCTCCTACTGTGGCCAAGCCTCCCACCTGGATAAGGGCCAGGCGGCCCTCCACCGTGCGGGACGGGCCAACCCCAGCTCCACTGATGGAGACGGGCCAGGTCGCTCCATCCATCTCGTCAGCCTCAACATCACGAGCCTCCCAGCAAATTGGCCAACCATCACCGCTCTAGGTGTCGACCACAACGCCGCAGTCATAGCACTGCAGGAGACCCGACATGCCAAGCCTACCAAACAAGCCATCGTTACCAACGCTGCCAACCCACACCACGGGGGATATCATGCCAGTCTGGGACCTGACCTGGATCTGGCGCGAGCCCAGCGCAAAGCTGCCCACGGCGGCACAGACCACACAGTCCAGGGCAACACTGGCGCATCGGGAGGGGTCGCCATCCTCTCCAAGGACGCCATCGTCGACTCCACCGTCGACGATATTGCGTCCTGTATCGCCACACTCAAGGCCAAGAAAAGATGGCACGAGGCCTTCCTCCCGCTCTGCACCCAGCACCGCCGCAGGCGGCGAAGAAACAACCACGGGCCCGCTGGGATCTACATAGCGAGCCTCTATGGGGTCGCTGGAGGAGACAGCACCGACTTGTTTCGGCTAGCCGACTGCGCCGCCGCGAGGGTCGGCACAGCCCCGTATTTCATTTGCATGGACGCCAACACGAACATCGATGACAATCCTCACCTGTTGCACATGATGCAACACGGATGGTCTAACGTCGCTGAAGGCACACCTGACCACACCATGCACACATATGGCAATATCCCTGACTGGGACCGTGTCACCAAGTGTCCCCGCACTTCGCGCATCGATTACATCATCGCCAACCAAGCGGCGCGATCCCTTGTCACCGACTTCTGCTATCTGCGTGACTTGCCAGCGAAGTCCCACGTTGGCCTACAGGTCACGCTCGACCTCAGCCGCCTCGACCATACGGACCGACGCCTTCTTGCCCCCACGCCTTACCTTCTTAATGATGGAGCTCACGAGGACCACGAACTTCAGGCATTAGGGACCCTTATCGCAGGGCGATACCAGGACCGCATGGTGCAGGCCGACACACGCGACGATGTGGAACGCATGTTCGCCCTGGCAAACGAGGCCAGCCATGAGTACCATCTCACTCGGCTGCGCAACCTGCCACCTCCGCCGCCAGACCACCCAAAAAAGAAGGCCCCTACCATGCACGGGCTCACTCCCACGTTCGAGGAGCGACCCGCTGTCCCCCGCGCCTTTCCCACCTACGGAGCTTCCGCGATTCACATGAACCGCCTTCGCAAGCTCCATCGGCAACTTTGTGAGCTTCGCTTCATCGGACAGCACCACCATATCGACTGCCGTGCCATCCCGCCTCACCTGGCGCAGCGCATCGACTGCACGTGGACCGCGGCCCGCCTTCTCTGCCACAAGTTGCGCCCCACGGTCCTCCTGGCCTTTCCTGAGGCCTGGAACCCCGACGAGCCAGCACCGCACGGAGAGCACCTGGACCGTCTGATCCAAAACCTTGACTCAGAGCTGGCGCGACGTGCAAACCGAGCCAAAGCTGAACGCATCAAGATTTGGGCTGAGGGTGTCCGAGAGCCAAGCGGGCGAAAGGCGGCCATATACGCACGGGCTGCTGACTGCTCGCCCACGGCGTACCTCCGCACGCCCACCACTCCCGACGATACGCAGCTCCACTGCGACACCACCGCCTTCAACCCTGACCAAGCTTGCACGGACGACAGTGATGCCGACGCCGACGCTGGCGGCTTCAGCCCCAGCGACGGTAGTTCGCTGGACACGGACAACGACGAAGGCCACACTTGTGACCCACCACCTGCCCAGGTTCCCGACGCCCTTCCCGCCAACGCCATTGTGGCCAATACCAAAGACATGCTTAAGCTCATGGTCGACACCTGGGAGCCCATCTTGGGCAGGTACCGCGCTCGTGCTGGTCATGATGCCGAAGCCATGCCGACGTGGGCAGACTTTTATGACGAGTACCGACAGGAGCTGCCTACGCCATCACCAGCAGTCCCGTTCCACCTCACCGACGACCAACTCATCCACTTCATTCGCAACCGTCCACCGCGCCGCGCGGGGGGACTCGACGGCTGGACAACTAAGGAGGCCAAGGAGTTACCAGACGACATCCTTCGCCTCTTCGCCAGCGTCTTACGTGCTATGCAACGCACCGGCAACATCCCAGAACCCCTCCTTCACGTGCCAAACCCGTGCCTCAGAAAAGGCCGAGGGGAACTTCCGACGGACCAACGACTCCTCTCGGTTCTCTCCGTTTGGATGTACGCGTGGGAAGCGCCAGCCTACCGTAGCCTCACGGACTGGCGGAAAGGATGGACCCACGCCACGAGTTTCGGCGCGGTTCCCAAAGCTACCATTGGGGATGTCAGCACCTCTCTCGCCCTGCGCATCGAGCACGCCAGGGCTTTGCTCCTCCCCTTAGCTGGAGCTGCCCTAGACCGACAGAAGTGCTTCGATTACCTCATCACGGACATCTGCCTTAACCTTGCACTCCACGCGGGGTGCCCTCAAGACATCGTTACTGTCCGCCGAAACTTCTACAACCACCACAAACGCTACATCCGCATGAACGGAGCGTACTCTAAGGACTTGGCCAGGACTAACGGTCACCTCCAGGGAAGCTCGTGGTCCCTGGACGACATCAAGCTGCTCATGTGCGTGTGGACTAAGAGGCAGCATCGATACGTCCCTCGATCGCTCAGCACTACCTTTGTTGACGACAGCAACTCCACCACCCACACCGCGTCTGAGCTGCAGAAATCTCTTGACGAAACCGCCAAGTTTGATCGATTCTCAGGTCAACGCATTCACCCTGGTAAAGTGGCAGGGTGGGCGCTCACCGACGAACTTCACGCCGCCGTCACCCAGCTCACTCTGGCGGAGCGGCCCCTACGTGTGGTCGATTCCTTCAAGCTCGTCGGGAGTTACATCAACGCCGAGGCAGCGCCGGCTCCAGCCGCGCTAAACCTCACGGCCACCGCAGATGCCCGTGTTCGGAGGGCGACTATCCGCCTGCCGCGCATTGGCAAGCTCCCATCACCGATGCTCATCAAGGCGCGGCACGCCCGTTCCCTTGCGGCCAGTGTCTGCACCACGGGCACCGACATTCAAGCACCATCGGGCCCTGCCAAAACTGCCTACAACCACGCCCTCAAGGCGGCTATCCGCCCCAAGGGGAACAAGTGGGTCGAGTTCTGGACTCTCATGGCCGTGTGCGTCCCAGGACACGCCCTGGAGATCGACGCCATCACGCAGCGTGAAGCATTCCTGTGCCTGCGGCGACAGGTTAACCGCGACGTTACACTCTGCGGGTTCGCCAGAGACCTTCAACACCACGTCCAGACCCTGTGTGGTGGAGGACCCGTCGGACGACTCGTCCAGTCGCTCCAGCAGCTCCGATGGGCCTGGCCCACATTTGGCATCATGTACGACGACTGGGGCTGCCAGATCAGCTGGCTGAATTTACCCCAAAACGCTTTCCTTCACATGCTGCGAGCCTCACAACGCAGAGCCTTCCTGCGGAGGATCAAGCCACGGCGACACGACCTTGGATACCTTGCCTCTGTCAAACAAGGCCTCGACCTCTTCGCCAGCACGTGGCTCGCCCGAACCAAAGGAGCAGCCAAATGCACGGCCTGGCAGCTGGCGCTCCTCCTGAACTACCTGTCGGGCGGAGACCACACCCAACAGCGACGATCCCGATCAAACACGTCAGCCGACCCCAGCCCCATCTGCCGATACTGCGACGAGGAAGAGGAAACTCAGGAGCACACTGTTCGTGACTGCAAGTGCTGGGCCCGAGAAAGACTCCCTCTCACCATCCTCATCAGTGACGACCAGTGGGCCCGTCTCCCGCCGCACACAAGACACTGCGGGCTCTTCGACGAAGATCCAGCCCTCCTTGACCTGCAGGCTGACCTCGCGAGGGACCCGCTGCCACAGCCCATACCGCGGCCCCCCCCTGAGGGAGATCCTGCGGCTTCAGCCCAGGACACCTACACCACCTACCTCGACCACGACACTGGTTGGACATGGGTCTACGCTGCCACAGACGGTGCATGTACCAACCAAGCCATCCCTTTGCTAGCACGAGCGGGTTACGGCGTCTACTACGGCATCGACCATCGCATGAACTACAGTGCACGCGTCCACGGCCTAACGCAGAACGCCCAGGTGGCGGAGACCCTCGCCATCGTCCACCTTACGGCATGTGCCGAACGACCCGTGCACGTTTTCGTCGACAACCAGGCAGTGGTCGATGGGTTCCAAAGCATCATCGACGGACATCCAGCGCCGCAGGGCACGCATGTGGACCTCTGGGAAAAGATCCACCGATGTGTTATGGCCAAGCCAAACATGTTCCGCGTCGAGAAAATCGCCAGCCACCTGGGAGACATGGGCATCGACCTCGGGCTCATCGGGCCCATTGCGGAGGAGTTCAATCGTCAGGCTGACGCCCTCGCCACAACGGCGGCACGCACTCACAACCTTCCAGACGACATTGTCGAAGCTGCCAAAACACGACATCGCCAAGCGACCGTGCTTCACGGGGTCGCTGTCGCCATCTACGAGCGCAGACACCGCACACTCCCGCTCCCACACCGCAGGGCTGGGTTTACAGCTGCGGAACTCAACAAAATGGAACCAAACCCCCTGCTGTCGGACCAGGCACCACCCGCGGCTGGACCAGACATCCCACAGAACCCGGACGAGCTCTGGGCCGAGGCCCAACGGGCGTTATTCGACGAACAGGAGGACGACCCGTTCGGCTTTGGCGGGGGACTTGACTTCCTAGGCGACGGGCCAGCCAGCGCCAACCTTGCCCCGTCGGGCATCCGCACGAAGCCCTCGATGCCGCCACCGAGTGCGGCACCGCACCCACATGACGACGCCGCTCACCCCCAAGACGCTGACGAACAGGAGGACGACCCGTTCAGCTTCGGTGGGGGATTGGACGTCTTGGACGACGGCCCAGCCAGCGACAACCCTGCCCCGTCGGGCAACCTCTTCGACGCCTACCGCGACTCCGTCTCCGAGAGCGACATCGCTCCCATATGTCGATATCGGTCACCGCCAAGACGCCGACGACGACCAGGGTGACCCCCGCGGACTAAGTGGAATTGACGACGCACCGCCGACAGCTCACACTGCCGACCATGCTGCCCTATCGAGGCGCCACCCTACTACGCGGCTGGCCTCAGAGCCCTCGTACGGCATCAGGATTGGCCCCACCGCGCAAACCATCCCGCCCCCCCACCAGCGGCAGCCCGCGGGGGCGGCTTCAGCCCCCCCGCAGGGCACTAAACCAGGCAGGCCCTCGCACCCCGCCCACGCTTCCACCGTTGCTGAGCGAGAGGACGCAGCTCTTCCGACCTCTCGGGGCTTGACCCTAGCGGCTCCAGCCCTGGGGCCGCGTGCTCCCCTTCAGTCACCCTTCAAGGGTGACGTACGTCAGCATACGGGGTGCCGTACTACGCTAGTCCACCACCTGGCCAGGCGTACCGAGGACCACACCCCTGTCACGAGGCCCGCAGCCGCTGGCACTGAGCAACCTCCCCTCACCGACCGCGAAACCGAGCTGTCCCAGGCTATGGCCGCTCTCCAGCAGAGGTGTGCTGCTCTCGCCGCGGACCTTGCCGCCGCTCAAGCCCGTCAAGGCCCTCTACTCCAGCGCCTCCACAGCGCCGGGCGAGCCTTCGCCGAGCTGCTTACGCCCTCGCCCGATGGTGCCGTGCCGTCACTCACCATCCAAGCTATGCTGTCATCGTTCCGCGGCGCTCCACCTGGTGCCCCGCGCTAATCTCCTCCTTTCTGCCTGCCCGTGTGTACGCGTGGCTCCGCGTCCACGGTGTCAGGGCGTGGGGGCGGGGGGTGCCCCGTCACTGCGCGCCGCCTTGCGGCCAAGCGCCCAACTGGCGGTCTGCCAAGCCGCCTAGCCACGTGTCAGCACGTCGCCTTTCTTGTTGGGGCCTCTTTCTTTACGCGGTCTGACAGGTGAGATCATCACCGTCTGTCCGCCGTCTGTAGCGTCTGTCGCACTGCGCCGGGGGAGGGGGTTTTTGTTGCCCGCCCTCGTATCTTAAGGCTGCACCGCCGCAAATAGTGTTTTGCGAGTTGTCGCACCGCAGTGCGCCTCGCGGACGGACCCTGGTCCGCCTACTTGTCCGCTCTCTCTCTCTCTCTCTCTCTCTCTCTCTCTCTCTCTCTCTCTCTCTCTCTCTCTCTCTCTCTCTCTCTCTCTCTCTCTCTCTCTCTCTCTCTCTCTCTCTCTCTCTCTCTCTCTCTCTCTCTCTCTCTCTCTCTCTCTCTCTCTCTCTCTCTCTCTCTCTCTCTTCTCTCTCCTCTCTGCTCTCTTCGCTACTGGCTTCTGACGGAGTCTGGGTTAGGTGAGCCTGAGTGTGGGTGAGTCTGAGCATGGGTACGTCTGTGTGTGCCTGACTCTGAAGAAATGAATCTGAGTGTGAGTGAGCTTGTGTATGAGTGAGTCTGGGTGCGAGTCTGAATCCCAATGGTGCCCCTGGCAGTGTCTGGCGACTAGGAGGCCCGGGTCGACTCCTCTTTGGGAAGCCAAAATGCTGCCCCTGGCAGCGTTTGGTGACTATGAAGCCCCTGGTGGACCCCCCCTGGGGCTCCCAAATGATGCCCCTGGCAGCGTTTTGTGACCATGAGGCTCTCAAGAGATACATGTTGGGGACGCCAAATGGCAATTCTAGCTGAGGCGTCCCACCAAAATCGGCGCGAACGGGCTCGTGAGATCAGCCAGGGTGGCTCCCCCTTGGGGCTCCCAAGTGATGCCCCTGGCAGCGTTTTGTGACCATGAGGCTCTCAGAGATACATGTTGGGGAGGCCAAACGGCAATTCTAGCTGAGGCGTCCCACCAAAATCGGCGCGAACGGGCTCGTGAGATCAGCCAGGGTGGCTCCCCCTTGGGGCTCCCAAATGATGCCCCTGGCAGCGTTTTGCGACCATGAGGCTCTCAAGAGATACATGTTGGGGACGCCAAACGGCAATTCTAGCTGAGGCGTCCCACCAAAATCGGCGCGAACGGGCTCGTGAGATCAGCCAGGGTGGCTCCCCCTTGGGGCTCCCAAATGATGCCCCTGGCAGCGTTTTGTGACCATGAGGCTCTCAAGAGATACATGTTGGGGAGGCCAAACGGCAATTCTAGCTGAGCGTCCCACCAAAATCGGCGCGAACGGGCTCGTGAGATCAGCCAGGGTGGCTCCCCCTTGGGGCTCCCAAATGATGCCCCTGGCAGCGTTTTGTGACCATGAGGCTCTCAAGAGATACATGTTGGGGGCGCCAAACGGCAATTCTAGCTGAGACGTCCCACCAAAATCGGCGCGAACGGGCTCGTGAGATCAGCCAGGGTGGCTCCCCCTTGGGGCTCCCAAATGATGCCCCTGGCAGCGTTTTGCGACCATGAGGCTCTCAAGAGAGACATGTTGGGGAGGCCAAACGGCAATTTTAGCTGAGACGTCCCACCAAAATCGGCGCGAACGGGCTCGTGATATCAGCCAGGGTGGCTCCTCCTTGGGGCTCCCAAATGATGCCCCTGGCAGCGTTTTGTGACCATGATTACCCTCTATCTTATCTTATCATGAAATCTCTTATCTTGTCTTAGCTTATCTTATATCAACTCATCTTATCGCATCATATCTTGTCTTATCTTATTACTCCATAGGCTGTCTTATCTTATATATTATCCTACCTTGTCATATATCTTATCTTACCTTATCATATATTGTGCTATCTTATCTTATCTTGTAGTATCTTATCTTGTCTTGTCTTATCTGGCGATTATCATTGGGAGGAGGGAGGCGCGAGCGGGAGGAAGAAGGAGGAGGAGGAGTGGGAGGCGTCAGAGTAATAATTATTCACTGCGTGGGGATCCCCATATGTGCATCTCCTTGCTGGCGCTCCCTTGGTGGTGGGACTCGGTGAGGACGAATCTGGATTTAAGTGTGACTGAGCTGCCTCTCTCTCTGCTCTCTCTGCTCTCTCTGTCTCTCTCTCTCTCTCTGCCCTCTCTCTGTCTCTGCCTCTCTTTCCCTGCCTCTCTCTCTCTCTGCCTCTCTCTCTGCCTCTGTCTCTCTGCTCTCTCTCTCTCTGCCTCTCTCTCTGTGCCTCTCTCTCTCTGCCTCTATCTCTGCCTCTCTCTCTCTCTCTCGCTCTCTCTCTCTCTCTCTCTCTCTCCTCTCTCTCTTCTCTCTATTCTCTCTCTGCTCTCTCCTCTCTCTCTCACTCTCCCTCTCTCTCTCTCTCTCGCTCTCTCTCTTCTCTTCTCTTCTCTTATCTTCTCTTCTCTTCTCTTCTCTTCTCTCTCTCTCTCTCTTCTCTCTCTCTATCTCTCTCTCTCTCTCTTCCCTCGCTCTCTCTCTCTCTCTCTCTCTCTCTCTCTCTTTCGCTCTCTCGCTCTCTCTTGCTCGCTCTCTCTTGCTCTCTCTCGCTCTCTGTCGCTCTCTCTCTCTCTCTCTCTCTCTCTCTCTCTCTCTCTCGCTCTCACTCGCTCTCTCTCGCTCTCTCTCGCTCTCCTCGCTCTCTCCCGCTCTCTCTCTCTCTCTCTCTCTCTCTCTCTCTCTCTCTCTCTCTCTCTCGTCTCTCTCTCTCTCTCTCTCAGCCTCTCCTCTCTCTCTCTCGTCTCTCGCTCTCAGTCTCTCTCTCTCTCTCTCTCTCTTCGCTTCGCTTCGCTTCTCTTCTCTCTCTCTCTCTCTCTCTCTCTCTCTCTCTCTCTCTTCTCTCTTCTCTCTTCTCTCTCTTCTCTCTCTCTCTCTCTCTCTCTGGCGAAAGGCGGCCATATACGCACGGGCTGCCGACTGCTCGCCCACGGCGTATCTCCGCACGCCTACCACTCCCGACGATGCACTGCTCCACTGCGACACCACCGCCTTCAACCCTGACCAAGCTAGCACGGACGATAGTGACGCCGACACCGACGCCGGCGGCTTCAGCCCCAGCGACGGTAGTTCGCTCGACACGGACAACGACGACGGCCACACTCGTGGCCCACCACCTGCCCAGGTTCCCGACGCCCTCCCCGCCAACGCTATTGTTGCCAACACCAAAGACATGCTTAAGCTCATGGTCGACACCTGGGAGCCCATCTTGGGCAGGTACCGCGCTCGCGCGGGCCATGACGCCGAAGCTATGCCGACGTGGGCGGACTTCTACGACGAATACCGCCAAGAGCTGCCTACGCCATCACCAGCAGCCCCCTTCCACCTCACCGACGACCAACTCATCCACTTCATTCGCACCCGTTCACCGCGCCGCGCGGGGGGACTCGACGGCTGGACAACTAAGGAGGCTAAGGAGTTACCCGACGACATCCTTCGCCTCTTCGCCAGCGTCTTACGTGCTATGCAACGCACTGGCACCATCCCCGAGCCCCTCCTGCACGTGCCGAACCCGTGCCTCCGAAAAGGCCGAGGGGAACTCCCGACGGACCAACGACTTCTCTCGGTTCTTTCCGTGTGGATGTATGCGTGGGAAGCGCCGGCCTACCGTAGCCTCACGACCTGGCGGCAAGGATGGACCCATGCCACGAGCTTCGGCGCTGTTCCCAAAGCCACCATTGGGGATGTCAGCACCTCTCTCGCCCTGCGCATCGAACACGCCAGGACTTTACTCCTCCCCTTAGCTGGAGCTGCCCTTGACCGACAGAAGTGCTTCGACTACCTCATCACGGACATCTGTCTAAACCTTGCGCTGCACGCGGGGTGTCCACAAGACATCGTTACTGTCCGCCGAAATTTCTACAGACACCACAAACGCTACATCCGCATGAACGGAGCGTACTCCAGGGACCTGGCCAGGACAAACGGTCACCTCCAGGGCAGCTCGTGGTCCCTGGATGACATCAAGCTGCTCATGTGCGTGTGGACAAAGAGGCAGCACCGATACGTTCCTCGATCACTCAGCACTACCTTCGTTGACGACAGCAACTCCACTACCCACACCGCTTCTGAGCTGCAGAAATCTCTCGACGAAACCGCCAAGTTTGATCGATTCTCAGGTCAACGCATTCACCCTGGTAAAGTGGCAGGGTGGGCGCTCACCGACGAGCTTCACGCCGCCGTTACCCAGCTCACACTGGCGGATCGCCCCCTACGTGTGGTCGATTCCTTCAAGCTCGTCGGGAGTTACATCAACGCAGAGGCAGCGCCGGCTCCAGCCGCGCTTAACCTCACGGCCACCGCAGACGCCCGTGTACGGAGGGCGACTATCCGCCTGCCGCGCATTGGCAAGCTCCCGTCGCCGATGCTTATCAAGGCGCGGCACGCCCGATCCCTGGCTGCCAGCGTCTGCACCACGGGCACCGACATTCAAGCACCATCAGGCCCAGCCAAGACTGCCTACAACCACGCCCTCAAGGCGGCTATCCGCCCCAAGGGGAACAAGTGGGTCGAGTTCTGGACTCTCATGGCCGTGTGCGTGCCGGGACACGCCCTTGAGATCGACGCCATCACGCAGCGTGAAGCATTCCTGTGCCTGCGGCGACAGGTTAACCGCGACGTCACACTCTGCGGGCTCGCCAGAGACCTCCAACACCACGTCCAGACCCTGTTTGGTGGAGGACCCGTCGGACGACTCGTCCAGTCGCTCCAGCAGCTCCGATGGACCTGGCCCACATTTGGCATCATGTACGACGACTGGGGCTGCCCGATCAGCTGGCTGAATTTACCCCAAAACGCCTTCCTGCACATGCTGCGGGCCTCACAACGCAGGGCATTTCTGCGGAGGATCAAGCCACGGCGACACGACCTTGGCTACCTCGCCTCTGTCAGACAGGGCCTTGACCTCTTCGCCAGCACGTGGCTCGCGCGAACTAAAGGAGCAGCCAAATGCACTGCCTGGCAGCTGGCGCTCCTCCTGAACTACCTGTCGGGCGGGGACCACACCCAACAGCGACGATCCCGATCCAACACGTCGGCAGACCCCAGCCCCATGTGCCGCTACTGCGACGAGGAAGAGGAAACTCAGGAGCACACTGTCCGCGACTGTAAGTGCTGGGCCCGAGAAAGAGTTCCTCTCACCACCCTCATCAGTGACGACCAGTGGGCCCGTCTTCCGCCGCACACAAGACACTGCGGGCTCTTCGACGAAGACCCAGCCCTCCTCGACCTGCAGGCCGACCTCGCGAGGGACCCGCTGCCACAGCCCATTCCGCGGCCCTCCCCTGATGGTGATCCTGCGGCTTCAGCCCAGGACACCTACACCACCTACCTTGACTACGACACTGGTTGGACATGGGTCTATGCTGCCACGGACGGTGCGTGCACCAACCAAGCCATCCCATTGCTAGCACGAGCGGGCTACGGCGTCTACTACGGCATCGATCACCGCATGAACTACAGTGCACGCGTTCACGGCCTAACGCAGAACGCCCAGGTTGCGGAGACCCTCGCCATTGTCCACCTTACGGCATGTGCCGAACGGCCCGTGCACGTTTTCGTGGACAACCAGGCGGTGGTCGATGGGTTCCAAAGCATCATCGACGGACATCCAGCGCCGCAGGGCACGCACGCGGAGCTCTGGGAAAAGATCCACCGATGTGTTATGGCCAAGCCCAACATGTTTCGCGTCGAAAAAATCGCCAGCCACCTGGGAGACCTGGGCATCGACCTTGGGCTCATCGGGCCCATCGCGGAGGAGTTCAACCGTCAGGCCGACGCCCTTGCCACAGCGGCGGCACGCACGCACAACCTCCCCGACGACATTGTTGAAGCTGCCAAAACACGACATCGCCAAGCGACCGTGCTTCATGGGGTCGCTGTCGCTATCTACGAGCGCAGACACCGTACTCTGCCGCTCCCACACCGCAGGGCTGGGTTTACAGCAGCGGAACTCAGGAAAATGGAACCGAACCCCCTGCTGTCGGACCAGGCACCACCCGCGGCTGGACCATACATCCCGCAGAACCCGGATGAGCTCTGGGCCGAGGCCCAACGGGCGATGCACGACGAACAGGAGGACGACCCGTTCGGCTTCGGCGGGGGATTAGACTTCCTGGGCGACGGGCCAGCCTGCGCCAACCCTGCCCCGTCGGGCAGCCTCTCGACGCCCACCTCGACTCCGCCACCGAGAGCGACATCGCACCCACATGATGACGTCGCTCACCGTCAAGACGCCGACGAGGACCTTTATGATCCCCTCGGATTGAGTGGCAGCATAGACGACGCCCCGCCCACGCCCCACGCTGCCGACGATGCCGCTTCATCGAGACGCCACCCGACCACGCGGCCGACCTCCGAGCCCTCGCACGGCATCATGATTGGTCCCCCCGTGCCACCCACCCCGTCCCCCCACCAGCGCCAGCCCGCGGGGGCGGCTCCAGCCCCCCCGCAGGGCACTGAGCCAGTCAGGCCGTCGCACCCCGTCCACGCTTTTACTGTTGCTGGGTGCGAGGCTGCGGCTCCTCCGTCCTCACGGGGCGTGGCCCTAGCGGCTTCAGCCCTGGGACCGCGCGTTACCCTCCAGTCGCCTCTCAAGGGCGACGGCCGCCAGCACACGGATCGCCGCACCGCGCTGGTCCACCACCTGGCCAGGCGCACCGATGACCTCGTCCCCGCCACGAGGCCCGCGGCCGCAGGCACTGAGCAGCCGCCCCTCACCGACCGCGAAGCCGAGCTGTCCCAGTCTATGGCCGCTCTTCAGCAGAGGTGTGCTGCTCTCGCCGCCGACCTTGCCGCTGCTCAAGCCCGTCAAGGCCCTCTGCTCCAGCGCCTCCACCGCGCCGGGCGTGCCTTCGCCGAGCTGCTTACACCCTCGCCCGATGGTGCTGCGCCGCCACTCACCCTCCATGCTATGCTGTCATCGCTCCGCGGCGCTCCGCCTGGAGCCCCGCGCTAATCTCCGCCATTCTGCCTGCCCGTGTGCACGCGTGGCCCCGCGTCCACGGTGTCAGGGCGCGGGGGCGGGGGGTGCCCCGTCCCTGCGCGCCGCGTTGCGGCCAAGCGCCCAACTGGCGGTCTGCCAAGCCGCCTAGCCACGTGTCAGCACGTCGCCTTTCTTGTTGGGGCCTTCTTCGTCACGCGGTCTGACACGTGAGATCTTCACTGTCTGTCCGCCGTCTGTAGCGTCAGTCGCATTGCGCCGGGGGAGGGGGTTTGTTGCCCGCCCTCGTATCTCAAGGCTGCACCGCCGCAAATAGTGTTTGGCGGGTTGTCGCACCGCAGTGCGCCTCGCGGACGGACCCTGGTCCGCCTACTTGTCCGGTCTCTCTCTCTCTCTCTCTCTCTCTCTCTCTCTCTCTCTCTCTCTCTCTCTCTCTCTCTCTCTCTCTCTCTCTCTCTCTCTCTCTCTCTCTCTCTCTCTCTCTCTCTCTCTCTAGTCTCGGCTCGAGAATGCCTGGCATTCATAGCGTAGCCGCGACGCGCTGCCCCCCGCGCCCTTCAGCCTGGCGAGACTGGACTGTGGCTTTCCACCACAGGACAGAAGCGCGTCATCCCGATTCCTAGCAGTGCACCACAGCCATGGCACCCCATGCTACGCCAAGCTGCCGCCGCACTTCCATGCAACGGGTTGTCCGGGGCCCGTGCGCCGCCGCCTTCGAGGACGCAGTCAGCTCCTCCGCGGTGACCGCGACCCCCCAGCAGCCTCTGTTTCACCCTACCACCTCACGCCGACGACGACTGCGTCTTCAGCGAGGGGCTCATCACGACGCCGGCGCTGCCCGACCAGCCGCGGACCTCCAGGACGGTGCGCGGCCGCCGCCCCGCTCGCTGGCCGCCCTGAGGCCCGTCCCTCCGGCGGGCCCGCCAGACTTACGGCACCTCGGGACGACAAAGGCCACCTGTCCGCCTCCGCCTGCCCATCTGCCTGGACCACGAGACGAACCCCACCACGACGGGGTCTGCCAGGAGATTCGTCACGACCTTCAGTGCCTCAGCGCTGAGGTTCGCGCACTCCGTGAGGACCTTCAACACCTGCGCGAACACCTACCAGCCCTTCGCGCCCCACAGCCCGAACAACCGGTTCGCGCACCCCGCCGTGCCGTTACGACGGTCAGCCGGGTGTCCGTGCACGTCCTTTTCGGCACCATCGCGGGCATCACGGGCACGCTCTGCGCGATCACCGCCACGATCTACGCAGCCTTCCGGGGCGTCTTCAGCTACATGGGCACGGTGGGCCTTGCCCGCCCCAAAAGGGCCGTGTACGCCGTGCAGGGCGGCATAGAGCACCTCCACGGGTTCTTCTACAAGACCGCCGTGTGCATGAGTAATACCGTCAGGACCTTCAACACGGTCTGCGGCTCCGCGGGCACGGCGGGTCTTGCCCACCCCAAAAGGGCCATCGACCTCATGGACACGCTCTGCCGCCTCATCGGCAACGCCTGGGACTCCCTGAGCACGGTGGGACTCGCCCGCCCAAAACGGGCCGTCGACGGCGGCCACGCCTTCGACTCCATAGGCACGGCGGGTCTGGCCCGCCCCAAACGGGCCACGGTCGGCATCGTCCTGCTCGTCCTCACAGCGACCTCAGCACCGACGCCTGCACTGACGGCCGCATCGACGTCAGCCTCACCGAGCCCTCAGCCACTCACTGTCCTGACGCCTTGCCCAGGGCCGCTGGCGCGGGTGCCGTCTTCAGGCGCACCCTACGCCATTGGGGCCGACATGCCATGCCATGCCACGTCCGCCTCGTCGACACCATCGTCAGTGCCACTGCCTGCATTGACGTCAACATCGACGCCAGCGTCCACGGACACCAGGACGCCAGCACCCGTGCCTGCATCCACCGAACGGCAGCGCTACCCTCTGACAGTCGATCATACTGCTCATGTGCCCCACCCCCAAGCGGCTAACTTTAGTCCCGCTGCAGGGTGCCACCGAGTGCCGCCACCCACTATTTATCCCACCCCGCCGACGGCCCTGGGTGTCTCTAGGCCAGCACCGCCGACCACCGCATCGATTGAGGCGCCCACGTCCACATCAACGTCAGCACCGACGGCCGCATCGAGGCCAGCCTCGATGAGGCCTCAGCCAGTCACTGCTCTGACGCCTCGACCAGGGCCGCGGGCGGGAGTGCAGCCTTCAGGCGCACCCTCCGCTAGTGGGGCCGCCATGTCATGTCATGCCACGTCCGCCTCGTCGCCCGTATCGTCTGTGTCATTATCTGTGCCGACGACTACATCGACGCCACCACGGACGGCAGCTGGGACGTCCGCATCGGCAGCGACAGCTTTCGGGCAACCGCCTTCGACGTCAGCAGTGGCAAACTCGCCGGCGGCGGCACCAACGTTGGCACCCACGTCGGCATCTACGGCAGCACCCCAAACGGCCTCCACAGCGGTATCCACGACAGCACCCATGACTGCATCCACGGCGGCATACACGGCCGTGGCTCCCGCGCTCACGTCCGCACCGACGCCAGCATTGACGACAGGGTCGGCCTCAGTATCGTCGGCGCCGACGGCGGCATCGACGACGAGATCGACGCCATCAGGCACACCCACGGCTACTGGGGCCGCCATGCCACGCCGTATCATGTCCGCCACGTCGACACCTACGCCTGCGCCACGGCCCGCATCGACCCCAACAGCGACGTCAGCACCGACGACCGCATCGACGCCTGCCTCGACGAGCCCTCAGCCATTCACTGTCCTGACGCCTCGACCAGGGCCGCTGGCGCGGGTGCCGTCTTCAGGCGCACCCTACGCTAGTGGGGCCGCCATGTCATGTCATGACACGTCTGCCTCGTCGATTTCATCGTCTGCGGCACTGTCTGCATCGACGACAACATCGACGACAGCACGGACGGCAGCTGTGACGGCCGCATCGGCAGTGCCAGTTTTCGGGCGGCCGCCCACGGCGGCAGCCAAGTCAGACTCGCCGGCGGCATCATCGTCTACGTTAGCATTTACGCCCACGACTACGGCGCCACCAACACCAGACCCGCACGCAGCTCCGACACCAGCGACAGCGCCGGCCCCGAGTGCAGCCGAGGCGTCAGCACCAATGACAGCAGCTCCGACGCCAGCATCGGCAGTGTCAGCATCCACGCCTGCCCCCTGGACGGCGACGTCAGAGCCGAAGGCAGCACCGACGTCCCTGTCGACGCCCGCACCGACGCCAGCACTGACGACAGCTCTGACACCAGCACCTCCAGCGCCAGCGGCCGCCCCCACCACGCCGGCACCAAAGCCAGAGTCACAGGCAGCAGCGACGCCAGACCCGACACCCACCCCGACGTCAACAGTGAGGCCAGTACCGACGACAGCTCCGACGCCAGCACCGCCAGCGTCACCACCCACGCCTGCGCCTACGCCGGTACCCACGCCAGAGTTGCAGCCAGCATCTACGCCAACTCCGCCGTCTGCATCGACGCTCGCATCCATGGCAGCATCGTCCATAGCTTCGACACCAGCACTGCCAGCGGCAGCACCCACGCCCACGCCTACGCGGGCACCAACGTTGACACCAGCACCAACGCCGGCACCGAGCGCAGCCGAGACGTCATCGCCGACGACAACTCTCACGCCAACCCTGCCAGATTCAGCACGCCCTGAGTCGTCCGCGGCGGCACCAAAGGTGGCACCCACGTCGGCCTACACGGCAGCGTTCGTGGAGCGTGTGTGGTTGGAGGTCATCGAGTGGTACAACGTGGTGTCACCGTCCACGTGGGCCACCCTGTGCGCCACGTACGTCATGTACTACTTCTTCATCGGCTTCCGCGACGAGTGGCGGCGACGGAGCGCAGCTACAGCGCGGCGGCGACGCCGACAGCGCGGCGGCGACGTCGACCGCAGACGCCCTCTAGGCCACCAGACGGCCGCCCAGGGCCGCCCTGGCATCAGCCCCCACATTGCCTCGAGCCTCGAGCCGACCCCCCTGCCACAACCTGATAGCACGCCAGCGGGGGCGGCTTCAGCCCCCCCGCATGGCACCACGCCTGCCATTCCTGTCATCGGCCCCCACACTGCCTCAAGCCTCGAGTCGACCCCCCCGCCAAAACCTGGTAGCGCGCCAGCGGGGGCGGCTTCAGCCCCCCCGCATGGCACCACGCCTGCCATTCCTGTCATCGGTCCCCACGCTGCCTCGAGCCCTGGGGTGACCTCCCCGCCACAACCTGGTAGCACGGCAGCGGGGCCAGCCTCGGCCGTCTCGCATGCTCACACGCCTGCCCTGGGTCCTGGCTCCCTCGCAACCTCGCGTGTTAGCACCAGCACTGCCAGCGCTAGCACTGTGACTGTACGGGAGCACTTCGAGCGCTTCCTCGGACCGCAACCAGCCACCATCGGTCACCTCCGAGCCGTAAACTGCCGTTTGGCCGCTTGGATCCCACCACGGCTCCACGCGGGCACAGCGGTCATCGTCCAGGGTCAAGTCCACAACCCCATCAACGGCCTCCGAGGTATCGTACGGGGGCAGTCCAGCGAGCACCCCGGCCACTGGACCGTCACGCTGTCGTCTGGGGACACCGCCCACCTGAGATGCTCCAGTCTGACCGTCCCTGCACCTGCGCTCCGCGCCGAGATGCCGTCCCCCAGTACGGGCGCACAGACCAAGGCCCAAACTCAGGGACCCCAGCCCGGCCCAGCAGTGGACCCACGCCACCGTACCTCAGCAGCACAGCCAGCAGCCGCCGAGGGGGGCGGCGGGGACGCCGCGCAGGCCCAGGAGGAGCCACCCTACCAGGATGCTCCGGCTCCTGCGCTCCGCCGGGCCAAGCGGATCCTCTTGTCATGGGTGTTGGCCGCGTACCTGCCGCCTCTTGTGGCGGTCCCCGACCGCCGCCCCGCTAGGCACACCCACTGGTTCCGCGAAGCTGGACCACAGTACGACGGACCGAGAAAGGCCGACGCGCAGCCGACTGCCCACCGATGCATCGAGCTCCGCCTATGGAGTCTGAGAGCTCCTGGCCCCCGCCCGACTCTGGCCCGCAGTTCGGACATGCTCCTAACCTGCGTGGACGCGGCCCTCGGCCTCCCGCACGGCCGCACAGCAGGCCTCATCCACCGCGCCACTCTCAAGCGTCTGCGCACTGATACTGATTTCCTTCTTCAGTTTCTTACGTGGTCCGACGCTTTTGAAGAACGCTGGGGCTTCTCAGTCACTTTGCCCTCATCCTGACCAGCGTGGTACGGCCTCGCCCTCGCCGCATGTGCGCGTCCTGCCTTGCTCACCCGGGCGCTGTTCCCTGGTGCGCCGTGCCTGCTGGCGGGGGTGGCGGCTTCAGCCCCGCCCCACGCACCCGAGCCATCTCGCCATGTCATGTCCGCCATGTCGTAGCGGGTGCATCCGCTGTGAGGGCCTCCTCTGCACCCTTGCACTGTCTCTGCCTGTGCGCATGCTGGGCCATTCGGCTCCCAGCATGTGCACCTTTTCCTCAGCGCGTCTGGCGCCCCTCTGCCGTCCGCCGCCTGGCCGCGGACTCTGTCACTTTCGAGGTCCGCCAATGGGGGCTAAAGGTTAGCTGGCAGCGGCTGGTGCCGCTGTGCTGTCGGCTAGCTTTTGCCGCTCCTGTTGGGGTTCTCGGCCTGTGCGCACTGTGCTGGGCCATACGGCTCCCAGCTGGTGCACCTTTTCTCTTTTCGCCAGCCCGTGCGCCCGCGAGGCACCGCGTCCACGGGGCCTGGGCGCGGGGGCGGGGGGTGCCCCGTCTCTGCGCGCCGCGCAGCGGCCAAGCGCCCAACCGGCGGTCCGCCAAGCCGCCTTAGCCACGTTCTTCACGTCGCCACTTGCGTTGGGGCCTTCTTCTTCACGCGGTCTGACAGGTGAGATCTTCATGGTCTGTCCGCCGTCTTTTGCTTCAGACGCATTGCGCCGGGGGAGGGGGCCTGTCGCCCGCCCTCGTATCTTAAGGCTGCACCGCCGCTAACAATGTTTTTCGGGTTGTCGCACCGCAGTGCGCCCCGAGGACGGACCTTGGTCCGCCTACTTGTCCGGTCTCTCTCTCTCTCTCTCTCTCTCTCTCTCTCTCTCTCTCTCTCTCTCTCTCTCTCTCTCCTCTCTCTCTCTCTCTCTTATCTCTATCTCTCTTCTCTCTTCTCTCTTCTCTCTCTCTCTCTCTCTCTCTCTCTCTCTCTCTCTCTCTTCTCTCTTCTCTCTTTCTCTCGCCTGTCTCCTCTCTCTCTCTCTCTCTCTCTCTCTCTCTCTCTCTCTCTCTCTCTCTCTCTCTCTCTCCGCTCTCTCTCTCTCTCTATCCTCTCCCTCTCTCTCGCTTCCTCTCTCTCTCTCTCTCTCTCTCTCTGCTCTCTCTCTCTCTCTCTCTCTCTCTCTCTCTCTCTCTCTCATCTCTCTCTCTCTCTCTCTCTCTCTCTCTCTCTCTCTCTCTCTCTCCCCTCTCTCTCTCTCTCTTCTTCCTCTCTCTCTCTCTCTCTTCCTCTCTCTCTCTCTCTCTCTCTCTCTCTCTCTCTCTCTCTCTCTCTCTCTCTCTCTCTCTCTGGCGACTAGGAGGCCCGGGTCGACTCCTCTTTGGGAAGCCAAAATGCTGCCCCTGGCAGCGTTTGGTGACTATGAAGCCCCTGGTGGACCCCCCCTGGGGCTCCCAAATGATGCCCCTGGCAGCGTTTTGTGACCATGAGGCTCTCAAGAGAGACATGTTGGGGAGCCAAACGGCAATTTTAGCTGAGACGTCCCACCAAAATCGGCGCGAACGGGCTCGTGAGATCAGCCAGGGTGGCTCCCCCTTGGGGCTCCCAAATGATGCCCCTGGCAGCGTTTTGTGACCATGAGGCTCTCAAGAGAGACATGTTGGGGAGGCCAAACGGCAATTTTAGCTGAGACGTCCCACCAAAATCGGCGCGAACGGGCTCGTGAGATCAGCCAGGGTGGCTCCCCCTTGGGGCTCCCAAATGATGCCCCTGGCAGCGTTTTGCGACCATGAGGCTCTCAAGAGAGACATGTTGGGGAGGCCAAGCGGCAATTTTAGCTGAGACGTCCCACCAAAATCGGCGCGAACGGGCTCGTGAGATCAGCCAGGGTGGCTCCCCCTTGGGGCTCCCAAATGATGCCCCTGGCAGCGTTTTGCGACCATGAGGCTCTCAAGAGAGACATGTTGGGGAGGCCAAACGGCAATTTTAGCTGAGACGTCCCACCAAAATCGGCGCGAACGGGCTCGTGATATCAGCCAGGGTGGCTCCCCCTTGGGGCTCCCAAATGATGCCCCTGGCAGCGTTTTGCGACCATGAGGCTCTCAAGAGAGACATGTTGGGGAGGCCAAACGGCAATTTTAGCTGAGACGTCCCACCAAAATCGGCGCGAACGGGCTCGTGAGATCAGCCAGGGTGGCTCCCCCTTGGGGCTCCCAAATGATGCCCCTGGCAGCGTTTTGCGACCATGAGGCTCTCAAGAGAGACATGTTGGGGAGGCCAAACGGCAATTTTAGCTGAGACGTCCCACCAAAATCGGCGCGAACGGGCTCGTGAGATCAGCCAGGGTGGCTCCCCCTTGGGGCTCCCAAATGATGCCCCTGGCAGCGTTTTGTGACCATGAGGCTCTCAAGAGATACATGTTGGGGAGGCCAAACGGCAATTCTAGCTGAGACGTCCCACCAAAATCGGCGCGAACGGGCTCGTGAGATCAGCCAGGGTGGCTCCCCCTTGGGGCTCCCAAATGATGCCCCTGGCAGCGTTTTGTGACCATGAGGCTCTCAAGAGAGACATGTTGGGGAGGCCAAACGGCAATTTTAGCTGAGACGTCCCACCAAAATCGGCGCGAACGGGCTCGTGAGATCAGCCAGGGTGGCTCCCCCTTGGGGCTCCCAAATGATGCCCCTGGCAGCGTTTTGTGACCATGAGGCTCTCAAGAGAGACATGTTGGGGAGGCCAAACGGCAATTTTAGCTGAGACGTCCCACCAAAATCGGCGCGAACGGGCTCGTGATATCAGCCAGGGTGGCTCCCCCTTGGGGCTCCCAAATGATGCCCCTGGCAGCGTTTTGTGACCATGAGGCTCTCAAGAGAGACATGTTGGGGAGGCCAAACGGCAATTTTAGCTGAGACGTCCCACCAAAATCGGCGCGAACGGGCTCGTGAGATCAGCCAGGGTGGCTCCCCCTTGGGGCTCCCAAATGATGCCCCTGGCAGCGTTTTGTGACCATGAGGCTCTCAAGAGATACATGTTGGGGACGCCAAACGGCAATTCTAGCTGAGGCGTCCCACCAAAATCGGCGCGAACGGGCTCGTGAGATCAGCCAGGGTGGCTCCCCCTTGGGGCTCCCAAATGATGCCCCTGGCAGCGTTTTGTGATCATGAGAGAGTGTGAGTGTGAGTGAATGTGACTGTGAGTGAGTCTGAGTGAGAGTGAGTCTCATCTTATCTTATCGAGTCCTATCTTATCGAGTCCTTGTCATATATCTTATCTTACCTTATCATATTTTGTGTTATCTTATCTTATCTTGTAGTATCTTATCTTGTCTTGTCTTATCTGGTGATTATCATTGGGAGGAGGGAGGCGCGAGCGGGAGGAAGGAGGAGCAGTGGGAGGCGTCAGAGTAATAACAAGAACCCCAATCCTTAGGATATGGGGAACAAGAACCCCAATCCTCAGGATATGGGGAATAATAGTAGTAGTAGCAGTAGTAGTAGTAGTAGTAGTAGTAGTCGTATATCGAAATATTAGTAGTAGTAGTCGTAGTAGTAGTAGTAGTAGTAGTAGTAGTAGTAGTAGTAGTAGTCGTAGTAGTAGTAATAGTAGTAGTAATAGTAGTAGTAGTGGTAGTAGTAGTAGTAGTCGTAGTAGTAGTAGTCGTAGTAGTAGTAGTAGTAGTAGTAGTAGTAGTAGTAGTAGTAGTAGTAGTAGTAGTAGTAGTAGTGGGTAGTAGTTGTAACATTAGAAGTAGTAGTAGCGGTAAAAGTAGCAGTAGTTATAATAATAATAATAATACTTGTCGTCGTAGTAGTGTAGAGACGACAGATTCTGCAACGCTGAAATGTATAATGGTAGTTGCAGCCAAGCATGGCTGGTTTCCCGCGCGCGCGCCACCCCCGCCCGCGGGGTGGGATGTGGCGCGGCGCCCGTGGCAATGCTGCGCCCGCACTCGCCTCGGAGTGTCCGAGTGGAGGGCTGCCTGGTGGGTGCCCGAGGTGGCGCAGCTCCCGCCGGGGCCCAGCGGGGACTGCAGCGGCCGCTGGCGCGTCCCAGCGGCCCCGCACCCCGTGGGTTGGGTGTCGACGCTTGGCGCCCGCAGCCCAGCGCTTGAGCTCGTCGCCCTGGGCAGCGTGCTGTTTCCCATTTGGCCCGACGGGCCGCCGTGGGCGATTGAAACCCCGAAACTCGGATGGCGGCAACGCACAACGGCCGTTCCAGCCGTTGCGCGCTGCCGTCATCCGATCAGATCGGGCAGGCCAGAACCATGGCATCCGCGTGGCCCCCAGGTTCGCGACGTATTCCCGCGTCGGTTGCGGGCGCTTCTCCGTGTTCTACGCGGTGGAGCACCAGTGGAATCGTTGAGGCGTGGTGGTGATGATAGTAATGGTGATGGTGATGGTAAGCAACCATCCATCGTAGACGTAGCGTCGTCGTCGTCACCATCATCACCATCGCCATCGCGCGCATATTTCGGCGCACCCCTCACACTATTCGCGGTCGGTTGTCCCGTGGTTGCTTCGTGGTTGTCCCGCTGGTCGTTTGTCCCGCGGTCGTCCCGCGGTTGTGCCGTGCGTGCGTTTTCTTATATTAGTTGATCCGTTGTTGCCCCATGTGCATTGCATTTTACAAGCGAACTCGCGCCCACACAACTCCAAACGAACAATCTGCCTCGGAAGTGCGGCCTGCCATTCTCGTCAACAAATGCTTGCAAACTCACCGAATGAGAAACACCCATCGCGCCAAGAAGTATGATATATCACCGAAAGTTGACCTTTTTTGTTGGCACCATCGGCTGCTGGTATCTCTCCCCTTCCAAGGATCAATATATTGCACGTCATCTATGACGGCGCCATCGCCGAATATGAACCAGCCACTCCCCATAGCACCGAACAATACCCAGTCACATTTGATTGCGATCTCTAGTCCACGGGCTCTGCCATGCCGTCCCTGGAAACATAGTCCACCTTCACCTGGAGGTTGTGGGGCACCTGGAACCGCATCCTCCTGACAATGTAGTCCTGACCTGGGACTGGGTCAATCTGCGAGGTCATCATGCGCCTGAAGACCGACAGGACCTGCTCAGGCATATCGTTGCACAACTTTTACACATGAATAAATCTCTTGTTCTTGGACCTCCATCTGCGGCTCAGCCGACCGCTCTCCTACGATGGTAATTCCACGATCAGCCGCTGTTGGGCGGCCATCGCCTTCTGGAAAAGGATCCTCTCCTGGAGATTCGTCGTCGCCTCCTTCGATGGGTGCTTCGTCTGGCGGCGCAACCTCGCTCTCCTGCGGTGGTGCTGCCGACGATGGCTTCGGTACCCTGCGCCTCCACGAGTCTTGCGGCGGTGCTGACTCGCGCTCGGGGGCGGATCGGCGTCGCGGAGGGCCGAAGCCCGAGTTGCCCGTCTCTGGTGTAGGTTCGCTGTCATCAGTCATGACGCTGAGGACAACCACAGGGAAGAACGGTCAGCGGACAGCCGCAATGATGACACCAAAGGAAATTGCCAACTGAGCCAAAATGGGCGAATGAGATGTTGGCGCTGACCCGTGGACCCTGCCGCCGAGCCTAACGCTGGCGGGGACGGCGACGATGGCCCGTGGACCCTGCCGCCGAGCCTAAAGCTGGCGAGGACGGTGATGATGACCCTGATGATGGTGAGGGCGGTGATGATGATAGCCACCCAGCACGCGCTTCGTGGCCCCAAAGGTGATCCTCCGAAGGCCCAAGTGGCCGCGTCAACATGAGTGGCACTCCCCATTTTGGCGCACCCCTCACGCATGGCCTCAAGTTGAGTTCGACCGAGAGGGCCCTCGCGTGAAAGTCCACAGCGGCCCAGACGGCCCAGACGGCCCAGGTGGCCCAGACGGCCCTGGGGTGTGCACGGAGGAGGCGGGTGAGGTTCATACAGTGGCCATTCTGCCAGCCCGCCATGTGGACCCTGCCGCCGAGCCTAACGGTTGCCGCGGAGCGGCGCGGCGGAGCGCGCGGCCTGGCCCTGCGGGGTTGCCGCGGGCACCCTCGAGGGGGGGTGGCGGTTCGGGGGGGGGGGGGGGGGATATTAAGGTGTTTGCTATTGGGATACCACCCTGCGCGTTTTATGAACTACTACTACCTTAATACTACTACTAATTGGTTGTGTTATTTCTTCTTATTCGTCAGAAGACGTATTTTAACTTTCTTACTATTACTACTACTACTATTTTTCTATCACCGCTACGGACTGTACTACTACTACTACTACTCTGGCACATCCCGTGGTGCATCCATTGGCACGTTCCGCGGCGCCCCTTGGCGCACCCCAGACGGCCCAGACGGCCCAGACGGCCCAGGCGGCCCAGACGGCCCAGGCGGCCCAGACGGCCCAGACGGCCCAGACAGCCCAGGCGGCCCAGGCGGCCCAGACGGCCCAGACGGCCCATGCGGCCCAGAAGGCCCAGACGGCCCAGACGGCCCAGACGGCCCTGACGGCCCAGACGGCCCAGGCGGCGGAGACGGCCCAGACAGCCCAGATGGCCCAGAGGGCCCAGAGGGCCCACGCGGCACAGACGGTCCAGACGGCCCAGACGACCCAGACCGCCCAGACGGCGGAGACGGCCCAGACGACCCAGACGGCCCAGGCGGCCCAGACGGCCCAGGCGGCCCAGACGGCCCAGACGGCCCAGATGGCCCAGACGGCTTAAACGGCCCAGACGGCCCAGACGGCCCAGACGGCCCAGACGGCCCAGACGGCCCAGACGGCCCAGACGGCCCAGGCGGCCCAGGCGGCCCAGGCGACCCAGGCGGCCCATACGGCCCAGACGGCCCACGACCCAGACGGCCCAGACGGCCCAGGCGGCCCAGACGGCCCGGACGGCCCAGG
>CAUYUJ010020309.1:155531-159830 GCA_963575745.1 Prorocentrum cordatum | reverse complement strand
CTCCTCCTCCTCCTCATCGAGAGAGAGAGTAGGGGGGGAAGGAAACGGCGAGCCCCCGGGCGGACGGGCGAAGGGGAACTCGCCGGACCAGCGGCGGCCGCGCGTGCAGCACCCTCGGGGCAGCTGCGAGGGCGATGCCGCTCGAAGGCAGCACGAGGGAGGGCGCGCGAGGCAGGACAGGAGGGAGGCGAGGGGCGCAGGGAGCGAGGGCAGAGGGGGGAGGGGGTGGGGCGTGGCGAGGGGGGGGCGAGGAGAGGCGAGGCGAGGGGAGCGAGGGAGGTCGAGGGGGAAGGAGAGGCGAGGGAGGAGGAGGAGGAGGACGGGACACAGGGCACAGGGCAGAGAGGAGAGAAGGGTCATGAAGGGACGGGGCATGAGGGGACAGGGCACGAGGGGGAGGAGGCAGGAAGGTGGAGGGAGGAGCAGAAGCACGAGCAGGAGAGGCAGGAGCAGGAGCAAAGCGTTTCTGGGTGAGGCTCGTTCTGGCCATGGGCACGGCCCTTCCTTTTTCGCGCGCCAGCGGCTCTTGATGGGAGGCCTCAACTTCGCGGCCGCAACTGTACTCCAAGAGCGCTCGGGCAGCTGCAACCTTCACGCGACCTGCGCGCAGGGAAGCTTACGGTCGGCGCGCGCCCTTTTGCTTCCACAAGGCTCCCCTTCCCCTGTCTTAGCAGAGCGCCCCGTATGTGCGCGCGAAGAGCTGCGTGAAGAAGAACTCACCGGAGCCAGACCTGGCCGCGCCCACGCCGCAGAGGTCAAAAGATCCCAGCAGGTTCTTGCGGTGCCCAGGCGACTTGATCCAGCCTTGGACTGCGGTGCCTGCGGCATCTGACACGCCGCCGTTCATCGCCAGATTCTCTGCTGCCGACATGTGTGGGAAGGGGTACTGCGCCACGCGCTTGTCGAAGTCCAGGTGGCTGAAGGGCATCTCTCCCCTCGCCATCTGCTTCGCATGCACCTCCGCAATGTCAGCCAGCGCCTGGGACCACCGCAGCGGCGGCAGCCGCTGCTGACCACGGAACACATTCGTTTCGTCCACGGCCCTTCTGCCGAGGTACTGGGGGTCGTACATGCGGCTCACGAGGCTGCCGTAGCTGCTCGAGCTCCCCTTCGCCCGGTCGTACTCCACGGCGTACAGGGGCGTGCCCGCGATCGCGTCCTGGACGCGCATCTGCTCGAGGTCGTCCAGGTTGAACTCCCTGCGGCCCGGGAAGCGCTCGGCCAGCCTGCGGTACCCCCTCCCGGGCTCCGAGGAGGACGCTGCCGCGGCGCCCGAGAGCTCGCGAGCACTGCTGGCCGCAGAGTCGGGCGGCGGCGGCGCGCTCGGGCGCACGTCCACCACCGCGGGGTTGGCCCTCTTGCCAGCGGCGAGCATCGCCTCGCTGAAGGCCCGTGGGTCCCTGGCGCGGCGGGCGTGCAGCTCGGCCAGGTACGCGCGGCTGGCCGCCTGGGGCGCGCCAGCGCCTGCGCCCTCGGGAGCCCCCGTGGGCGCGCCGGCTCCGGAGGCGAACTCCCACAGAGACCACTCGCTCTCCACCTCGGGCGCAGCTTCTGACACGGCTGGGAACCACCTGTCTGGCTCCTGCAGGACCTCGTCGATGAGCGAGTACGCTCGAACGAACCGCTGAGAGGCGGGGTTGTCGGAGTCCACCGGCAGCGGGAACTCGAGACAGGTTTCGCGCTGGAACGCGGAAACCCAGATGTCGCTCTTCACGAAGCCCACGCGCCGCAGCAGCGCGACGGCCTGCGGGAAGCGCCCGATCTTCTCCTTGAACTTGGGGTTCTGCACCCTTAGCTTGCGGACGCGCTCGCTCTCCGGGTCCGCCATGATCCTGTGGAACACCTGGTGCAGGGCCCTGAAGCACTCCAGGCGGTGCGCCGCGGGCGTGGTGGCCACGCGCAGCACGTCCAGCGCCAGCTGCGTGTCCTCGCGCTCCTGCAGCACCTCCACGGGAACGTCAATGTCCGGGTCCTCCTGGTGCCGCTCCAGCCAGCAGACTGCCTCGTCCAGATCCTCGGCTCCGCCGAGGTCGATCGCCTTGCGGGCCCGCACCGGCGGGACCTGTATCCTCAGCATCTCCAGGAAGAGCTGCTCCTCCGCCTCCGACCACGTGTCGGGCACCAGCTCCTGTTGGCGTCGCGCGTAAGGAGGCAGGGGGGGGGGGGAAGGCTTCTTAGCAGGAGGCTGCTTCTCAGAAGGCGCCAGCCTCACATCTACAGACAAGGCCCGCGTCTTCTAAGAAGCAAGGGTTCGGGGATGGACAGACCTCCCTTTAGTAAAACGTGGTTTAGTGAAAACGACCTGAGGCCCAAACCTGGCGGGCGCAGGCCTGGAAAATAACGGCCACGGCGCCCTCTCGAGAACCGAAAACGGACAATTCACTAATCGACGTGTCACTGTTGGGGGTTCTGTCCAGCCCCGAAGGGTGCTTCTAAGAAGCCTCTCCCCCTCCCACTACCTACGCCCCTTCGCGCGTGGCCGATCCTGCGGCTCCAGGAGCGCCGCGGCCGCATCTGCATCCCGCTGCCCCCCGGCGCAGCACACCGGCGCGAGGGACACTGCGGTGGCCTCCCCGCTCGCGCCGGCGCGGCCGAGCAGCCGCCTCACGCAGGCGTCGATGTCTTCGACGCCGCTGGCGGCCAGGTCGGCGCACACGTCCCGCACCTCCTGCTCGCCCAGGTGGCTGAACATCTCCGCGAGTGCGGGCACGTGCTGCTCGTAGAAGCCGGCCGCCCCTGGTGCGGACGGCGTGGCGCCCCCGCCCGCCTCGCCGCCCACGGCCCCGCCGGCGGCGGCGGCGGCACGGGCGCCGCGCGTGTGCTCCTCGAGCCCACCGTCGTTGCGGTACTGCTCCGCCAGGGCGCGTATCGCCAGGTTCGGAGTCAGAGCCGTGGTGTCCAGGCTGCGCCCAGTCATTGGACTTTTCGGGCCACGCCGGCGCCACCACTCTTCTATGCAAGAGCGCTCGTACGTGAAGCCGTCGGGCGCGAGCACTGGGTCCACGTAAACCTCGTGCGATATCGGGCACTGGAGCTCGCTGGGCGCTGGCCCCTGCGGCGACGGCCGCCAGCACTCGGCACAGCCAGGCGCGTGCGCGGCGCCGCTCTCCGCGCCCCCGCCTGTGGCGCAGTCGTCGCCCCCGGCGCTGGCAACTGGCCCTGCGTCGGCCACTCCCGCGTGGGGCCCCGCGGGGTCCACCGGAGGCTGCGCACGGGCGCCAGCCTCCACGGGTGCCCCCTGCTCAGCCGCGGGGCCGTCGCTGGCAGCCCCCTGCTCGCCCGAGGGGCCATACAGGTCCTCTCGGTTGCTCGGAGATGGGGTCCTGAGGGATGGGGCCGCGAGGACGGGAAGAAATCCGAGGGCGGATTGTCACTGTTTGAGGCACCGCGTCCTGCGGACCCCATCCCTCAGGACCCCGTCTTCGAACCACCGATCCTCGTCGGTGAGCGGGCCAGGCGCACGCTCCCCCCGCAGACGGCGCCCCCCCAGCGCGTGGCCGCCGGGCGGCGCGCGCTGGCGCGCGAGCGCCTTCCCGCGAGGCGCCGCGGGGGCGCCCCGCGCCGCAGGCGCGGGGCGCTGCCTGGCCGCCCGGCCGGCGCTGGCCGCGGCCCGCCCGTCCAGCGCCGCGGCCGGGCCGGCGAAGGGCGCATTGGGGGCGGCGCCCGCGGCGGCCTTGGGGCCGCCCTCGGGGGCCGCGGCGCCGCGCAGGGCGTCGGCCAGGAGCGGCCGCTCCACCTCCTGCGGGCTCTCCCACGCCTCGGCGCCCGAGGGCAGCAGCCGGAGCGCGGGCTCCCTCCCAGTGGGCCCGCCGCCCGGGCGGATCGCTAGCACCGCGTCGTTGGGGGCGAACAGCACGCGGACGTCCTCCTCCGCAAGCCGCAGCGCCACGTGCAGGCCGAGCGGGTCGCCGAAGGGCGCCTCCAACCTGCGTTCCTTGCCGTGCTCCACGAACACGTCCACGATACCCTCTGGCGCTGGCAGGCCGCCCTCCTGCGAGGCGGGCACGCACACCGCCCGCACGCCGCGGCCCAGCTGGTTGCGCACCGTGCAGGCAGACGGCTTGCCCTGCGCGCTGCCCATGGCCCCCGCCCCGCACGAGGGGCGAGCGCCTGGCAACGACGGCGCTCGAGCCCAAAATAGCTGCGTGCAGACCTACGCGCGCATGCTGCACCCCTCCTCCTCGCCCACATACTGGTCATCATCATCATCATCATCATCATCATCATCATCATCATCATCATCATCATCATCATCATCATCATCATCATCATCATCATCATCATCAGCAGCATCAGCAT
>CAUYUJ010020309.1:143031-153031 GCA_963575745.1 Prorocentrum cordatum | reverse complement strand
TGCCCTCAAGAAGGCCAAGATGGCCCAGGATGGCCTCCAAGACGGTCCCAAAACGCTGCCAAGACGGCCAAGATGGCCAACACGGTCACGATGGCCCCAGGACGGCCCAAGATGTCCTTCAGACGGCCCAAAGGGCACCCAAGACGCTCCAAGAGTGCTCAAGGGACCTTCAGCGAGCCAAACTTGTTGATGTGCCGTAGGCGTTTCAACAAATTAGCGTTCTCAGCTTTTCAGGCTTCCGACGCTCCACGACGGCCCCAGATGCCCCCAAGATCACCCCAAGACGGCCCAAGAGGCCCGCGGGAGGCCCGCAAGACGGCCTAAGAGGGCCCCTGGACGGCCCAAGAGGCTCCAAGACGGCCCCATAGACCTCCAAGACGGCCCGAAAGCGTCCAAAAAGGGACCCACTACTGCCCAGAGAGGGCCCCCGAGACGGCCTCCGAAGGCCAAGGTCCCTTAAAGAGGCCCCCAGTGGCCCCCAAGAGGCCCCCAAGAGGCCCTAAAGAGGCCCCCAAAGCCACCAAGAGGCCCCTCAGAGGTCCCCGAGAAGCTCCCAGGAAACCACCAGGAGGCCCCAAGAGGGTCTCAAGAGGCGTGTCCGACGTCAACCGTCTCTTGTTCTCAAAAGGCTTCTAGGGCGACCCCACATAGCCCCAAGAGCGGCTCAACAGGGGGAAGCGAATTGACATTTGGAGTCTTTTCCTCCTAAGATGGCCTCGGAGACCCCCAGCAGGTCCCCAAGAGCCTCCTAAACCCCCAAGAAGCCCCGAGAAGCAACAAAGAGGCCCCCAAGCGGCTTCGAGTGGCCCCAGAGAGGCCCCAAAGAGGCCCCAAGCACTCAAGAGGCCCCGGATAAGCCTCCCCCGAGAGGCATCCAACACGCCTCTGACCCACGACCCAGGGACGATGAAGGGATACTCTGATGGAACTTCGGTGGGGGCGCGTTCCGTTGAGCCTTGCTTTGCAACTACAGTGCCACTCTTTATCTCCCAAGCGAAGTCCGCGCGACGGCTCAAGGAATCGACCGCCACCCACCACCTGCTCAGCCCCCACGGGCACGCTGGCAACTGCCAACCGTGATACCGTATGCGCAGGCGGAATGAGCGAAGAGATTGAACAACACCCTGACAAAGTTCAAGATTATACACACTGTCGTGTGAATGCAGAACATGCCCGAGGGCACGAGGTGACCACAGTGAAAAGCATGACGACGTTACGCTTGTGCTTGACGCGTACCAGCGATGCCCGTGTACGATGCTGGTCATGACAGGGATAAGGCAAAGATGGTGAAACGACAACGGATGTCATCATTGTTTACTGGCACAGAAGACTTCGCAATAGGTAAGCATGACAACGGCCAAAACTGGTAAGTCGCCTAGACAGCATTCGTATCCCCGCGCACATAAATTGGCTGGCCAGTAGCCCAGCACACAGCTGGCAAGCCCACGGCTGATTTACTCGCCGTGCGCAAGAGCTACTCAAAGGCGGTGCATGGGCGACGAACCAGTATCGCCGCGCGAAAATAACACAAGACTTCTACAGTCAACCCGTATCATGAGGATGCGCGATAAGGATGCAAGGGCCCTGCAAGGCTGGCCACCGGGAAGTCAACAGGGATAGGCCGAAGGGGCAAGGATGCAGGGGTGCCCCTGGGGAGGCTGCCCATCCTTACTGTGCGGGCCGACTGTGGGCACGGGGCGTGCGCGGGGAGAATTCGTCTCTGACAGTGAGGAGTGCCCACACCACTCAAAGCTCGCTATGTACAGGGCGGAAGCCCGGCACGCGCTCGGGCTGCAGTTGGAAGATGAGCACTGATCCATGCACAGGAGGAAACGGCAAGAAGACGGGGCGGGCGCAGGAGGGCCAGAAGAGGGCAGGAGAGGAGACGGAGGATGGCGAGGACCAGTAGAGGACGACGAGAAGAAGAGGAGGCGCAGAGGACGGTGAGACACATAACAACAATGGCATGGACTCCGCATGCCCTCGATCGAGATATGCCACCAACCAAGCTCATACCCCTGATCTCGGAGAGGGCCATCCAGCTGGACGAGTAGCAGGTGTCCGCCTCCCTCCACATCCTCCGACCCTCCACATCACCCGCACCCCTATCCACACTCGCGCTAACTTCCTTACCCCTCCCCTCCGAATGTCTAGAAACGCAATAGGGCACAATTTCCCAGTCGCGTTCCCAGCAGTCTATACGCATCGTGGCTTATCTAACACACACTGGGGTCCAAAGGCCCCCCCCCTCCCCTCCTGCCCTATCATCCCTCATGCTCTTACTGCTGCTCATGTTCCCAACCTTAGGCATATGTTGACGGACCGAGGGTACCCGCAGGATGGCCATTCGCAAATCAAGTCCACCCCCACAAGTCTCCGCAGATCTCCAGAGGCCCAAAAAGGCCTCAAGACTTCTGACAAAATCCATTCTCCTCCTCATAATCCTTCCCTCCCCCATACCCCTCTCCCCTCTTCCCTCTCCCGCTTCATCTTCCTCCCCCATCCAGCATCCCCCCCACACCCCGCCCTCATCTTCCCTCCTCTTTGGCTCGACATGCCACGGTGCGGTCCTTCCCCCTCAGCCTACGTGCGCCCCCGTTGTCGGGCTTGCCCCCTGGCGACCCCACAGGGCAGGAAGGCCCGTCGCGATTGCTGCCACGGCGTCTGGGTCTGAAGGGGGCCCAGATTTGTCCCAGACCGTATTATGATGGCCCCACCGCCCGGCGACGAACCCTGGAGGCCGAGATCGAGGAAAGCCCCAGTTTTGCCCCAGACCGTATTATGATGGCCCACGGCCTGGCGACGAAACCTGGAGGCCGAGATCGAGGAGGAAAACCCCAGGACTGGAAAAACAGCCCGCCGAAGGTCCTTCCTGGCAGGATCGAGGGTCCGAGCAAGTGGTGGGCAGCATATCCCAATCACGGAGGATGCCCACGGCCATTCAAATTCTACCCCGCCCGGCCAGCGCCTCGCGTGGCGGCCAGCAAACGCCAGCGTCCCACGTGCCCACGAGACGCTTCGGAGCGACCGCGCCGCTCCACAAATCGTCCTCCGTCTCCAACTCAAGCTCCTTCTCCTTCAACTCCTCAGCCTCCTCTTCCGCCTCACCATCGTCCTTCTCCTCCTCCTCCTCCTCCTCCTCCTCCTCCTCCACCTGCTCCTCCTCCTCCTCCACCTCCTCCTCCTCCTCCTCCTCCTCCTCCACGGCAGCAGCAGCAGCATTGTCGTCATCGCCATCGCCATCTCGTCAGCAGCATGAGCCGCATGATCATCAGAATACATCACCACCACCATCATCACAACCGAAATCATCACCAGCATCATCATCGTCACCATCATCACCAGCATCATCATCGTCACCATCGTCACCATCAGCATCATCATCATCATCATCAACAACATCATCACCACAACCACCATCATCATCATCATCGTCATCATCAGCATCATCATCATCATCGTCACCACCACCACCACCACCACCATCATCATCATCATCATCATCATCATCATCATCAAAATCAGCATCATCATCATCATCAGCAGCAGCATCAGCATCATCAGCATCGTCATCGTCATCGTCATCGTCGCCATCCGAATACGAAGGAGAGGAAAGGCAAAACAAAAATATAATCAATTTGAAAAAAATCAAACTAAACATAAAAGAGCATAAAAATAAAAAGAATCAGAAGACGAAAAATGATAATAGTCCGCAACCGCGCTTGCCGCGGTAGGTGTGTATCGAGCCCTCTCGCTCCTTGCGAAACAATAAATAGCCCCCCCCCGACGAATCGATCCCAAGATGCACTAATGTTCATGACCAAGTCCTTGCGTCTTTGGCCTTGAAGGCAGAAAATGTGCCCAAATACGAGGGTAGGGGAAGGACGTTCAATGGATTATATCCCCCCAGGCTCCCCCCAAGCGCGGTCGCGGAATCGCGCGGCAGACGCCTCTGGATAGTAAGAAGAAGAAGACGAAGAAGAAGAATAATGAGAACAATCCTCACCATCAGCAGCAGCAGCATCAGCAGCGACATCATCATCATCATCATCATCATCATCAGCAGCAGCAGCATCATCATCATCATCATCAGCAGCAGCATCATCATAATCGACATCAGAATCGTCATCATCATCAACATCATCACCATCGTCAGCAGCATCATCATCAGCATCAATCGGCATCAGCAGTAGCAGCATCAGCATCAGCATCATCGTCATAATCATCAGCATCGTCATCATCACCATCATCATCAGCAGCATCAGCAGCATCGTCATCATCAGCAGCATCGTCATCATCATCATCGTCAGCGTCATCAGCATCATCGTCCTCGGCAGCATCAGCATCAGCATCATCACCATCATCACCACCACCATCAATCAGCATCAGAATCAGCATCATCGTCACCACCACCAATCATCATCGTCGCCATCATCATCATCATCATCATCATCATCATCATCATCATCATCATCATCATCATCATCATCACATCATCATCATCATCATCATCATCATCATCATCATCATCATCATCATCATCATCATCATCATCATCATCATCATCATCATCATCATCATCATCATCATCATCATCATCATCATCATCATCATCATCATCATCATCATCATCATCATCATCTCATCATCAGCAGCAACAGCATCATTATCAGCAGCATCGTCATCATCAGCAGCATCAGCATCAGCATCCTCATCCTCATCAGCAGCACGGTCATCATCAGCAGCATCATCAGCATCAGCATCAGCGTCATCATCATCAGCAGCATCATCGTCCGCAGCAGCACCGTCACCACCACCACCACCACCATCATCATCATCATCATCAGCAGCATCAGCATCGTCATCATCAGTATCATCATCACAGTCATCATCATCAGAATGGTCATCATCATCATCCTCATCATCATCATCAGCAGCAGGAGCAGCATCAGCATCAGCATCAGCAGCATCACCACCGTCACCACCATCATCACCACCACCACGATCGACATCGTATGCAGCATCGTCATCACAAGCATCATCATGATCACCACCACAACATCAACGCCATCATCACCATCACCACCACCATCACCACCACAGCCACCACCACCACCATCATCACCACCGTCGTGAGCACCCCGTCCTCCCTTCTTCCCCTCTGGCCTCACGCCTCCACACATCCCCTCCCCCCTCACTCCCATCCCCATCCCTCCTGAGGAGGAGGAGGAGGAGGAGGAGGAGGAGGAGGAGGAGGAGGAAACCTCCCTCCCCCCTCCGTCCGTGCCCCCCTCCCCGTCCTCGCCCGCCTCCCCACCCGCCGGCCTCCCACCACGCCCATCCGCCTTTTCCGCCTCCCTCCCTCCATCCCCCCCTCGCTACAGTCGGGGCGTTGACCTAAGGAACCCTAAATAAGGAACGAGGCCCCTATTTTCCATAAGTTGAATTTCGATTCCGTATCGAAAACCTAAGGAAGATCCAAGGCAAGCTGCGAAACAATTAAGGAACACGGAGCCCCTCCCCAACGAAAAGGGTTCCTTCTTCAGGGCCCCGACTGTACAACCACTCGGCCTGAATATTGCTCTCCTGTCTCCTGGCAGTGCGCCGTTGCTTCTTCCCAGATAGCTCTTTGAGGGCTCCGAGGGCAGGGATCCCCGCAGCGGGTTGCTTGAAGCTGCAGCGCGTCTCAAACGCGTCCCTGCTCGCTCCCCATGCGTTTGCCGTAGGCCTTCCTCAGCTGATCTGAAGCGCTTCGGTAGCTCCCGCGAAGCTCCGTTCTCAAGCTTGCAGGCTCCCAGGCATCCTTGGAAGCGTCCTTGCAAGCGTCTCCTAAAGGCGCTTTGGACTGCTCAGGCGGTCCCCGCTCTGGGCGGCACACCTTCTTCCCGGCAGTGCGTCGTGGCAATGGTCCGCCCTCGCCGCGCATCATCTGCCGCACCGCGGAAGTCCAAAGCAGATACGTTGCGCGGCTGTTTCGATCGGAGCATCTCGAGTAATTCGAGGTGGTGCTCACGCTGCAGCGTGCTCCTCAATGCAGGATCGGCGCTTTGCCGCCGTCGTCCAGAATGGCGCTCTCGCCCCGGAGCGTACCACTTTTCTGGGTCCGAGTCCTTCCTCATCGGTATCTCCCCGCTCCTTTCCCGTCCTCCGCCTTCCCCTGGTCCTCCTCTGCTGCTCCTGCTGCTGCTGCTCCTCATCGTCATCCTCCGTCGTCCTCCTCCTCCTCCTCCTCCTCCGCCTCCTCCTCCTCCTCCTCCTCCTTCTCCTCTGCCTCCTGCTCATCCTCCAGTTTCATGCGCCCCTCTCCTCCAATGCACACAGCTCCCCTCAAGTTTCGATTGCGCATAACACGATGCTGTCCTGTTGAGGATTCCAGGTCCGCTATGACGCCCGTCGGCGGATGAAAAAGCGCAGCGGGAAGGGATGATTGGAAGGGGTAGGATGTCAGATTTGGCTAGAGCACACCTAGCTTGTTCTCCCCCCCTCTCCACCCCCTTCCCCCTCCCCCCTTCTCTCCTCCCTCCCTCCCCCCCACCTTCCCTCTACCACACGCAATTCCATCCTACCTCCGCCCCTCCCCCCTCCCTTCGAATCCCTGGCCGCTCCCGTCTGCCCCCTCCCTCCCTCCATCCTCCCTCTCCCCATCTCCCCTACCTCCTCTTTCCTCCCCCTATTCCCCCACCACCACCACCAACACCACCACCCCTTCCCCTCGCTCTCCCTCATCTCCCCGTTTCCCCCCTTCTTCCCCTCCTCCCCCCCCCTTTTTCCCCGCTGCCCGCTCCCGAAGGACGCTCCTCGCAGCTCTCGCGCAGCCGCCGCCCCCCGGCACCACGCCGCGCCCCGCAGAGTTTCACTTGCAGGGCAGGAGCTCGCGAAGCAGGCCCACGACCCGCCGGTGGCGCGCCGCGAGCCTCTCCATGTTGATCTTGGCCTGCGTCTCCGCGTCGAGGACCTGGCCAGACGACACGAGAGGGGGGCACGGCCACCGTGCTGCCACAGAGAAGGAGCGCGGAGCGAGGATAGACGAGCGCGCTCCACTACTCGCAGAGTAAGTGCTCGCACATGGCCTGGACCCGCCGCGGGGATCTGCGATGAATGACATCGGAGCAGACGCGTGTTTTTTGTCGGACGTTTGCGAGTAGGCACTGAGCTGTGGAGCGCGCTCGGCAAGAGGAGCGGAAGAGGCCTTCTCGGGCCACGCCGTCGTCGAGCCGCGGCCACGAAGGGACCCCCCCCCGACCCGGATCGGAGGCGCGGCCCGAGAGCCCGAGCCCCTCCCGAGCCCAGAGGGGCCCTCACATCTCGGCGCCAGTGGCCGCAGAGGAGCAGCACGCGCTCACGCCCACAGCGGTGCCAAACGGGGGAGGGACAACAAGAGTGAGAATCGGGTCGGGCGAAAGGGGGGGATAGCAAAGGGGGGGGTTGAGAATCAGCTCACGTAGCTGATTGTCCCGGCGCCTCCCGGCGCCGGAGGCGGCTATGTGTCGAGGAATGGGCCCCTCGGTGAGGCCGAAACCAGCTGCATGCAGCAAATTTCGTAACCCCCCCTTTCGCAATGCCCCCCTTTCGCCCGACCCGAGAGAGGGCGAAAACCCACCCCCACCCCCCCAGACCCGACGCCCATCCCCGAACCTGCGATTCGGGGAGTCGGGACGGGGGGTCGGGGGTGGGTTGTCGGGGCCCACGACCCCGGAAACCCACCCCCGACCCCCCGTCCCGACCCCTCGAACAGCCGGCTCGGGGATGGGCGTCGGGGCTGGGGGTGGGGGCGGGTTTTTGCCTTCTGACAAAGGACCGCTGCGGGTGTGAGCGCGGGTCGCCGGCCCCGAGGGGCACCTCCCCCGTTCGAGCTGGGGCCCCTCCGGCTGAACTCCCACCGCGAGAAGCCTTCGAAGCTGGGGATCGGATACAGGATCGCCCTGCCCGAAAACGGACGGGCTCGTCGAATCTGCGCAGAATATGCCCAGAATATGCCCCGCAGATCTCCGGAGCACTCTGGGTATGTAGAGGCCTCCTAGATGGGGTCGGAGTAACTAGGTGGAGTCGAAGGGTGGCGCCGCATCGCCGATGCACGATGCATCAGCGATGCATCGGCAGCGTCGGCGGTGCATCGGCGACGTCGGCGTGGGGTAGCACGGGCTCCACATCGAGCCGCATCGGCGATGCATCCGCGATGCGGCGCGATCCTCCGACCCCATCCACTCGTACCCCATCTGGGAGGCCTATAATAAGTCGTCGCAGCTTCGACGGAGAGAAACCCTTCTGGGGCAAATCAATTCATTCCGTGGCCGATCCGCGAGACATGGGTTAAGTCGGGCACGTCCTCCTACAAGGAATTTAGGACGAAAAGAAAAAGTACTAGAAAAAATCTCAAAAATACCCCAAAAATCAACAAAAAACAAAAATAACAACAACAAAAAACAAAAACGTCCCCATGCTTTTGTTGGACTGTTCTTTTCTTTTCCTCCTGTAGAGGGACGTGCCCGACTTTAAGGCATGAGTGCCAGTTGCCAGCTCCTGGAGGGGGTGGGGCTGGCCGCGGGCGCCCCGGCGGGCCTCGAGAACGGCTCTCGGGGGGGAGCCTCGCGGGGCCTCGCGGGGCCTCGCGGGGGAGGGGGGGGGGGCAGGGGGGCGCGGGGCGACCTCGGGCGCCCGGGGTGCCCCTGAGGGACTCTCGTGCTGGATCACTGGAGACATCCTCGGCAGATGCTGTCGCGGCAGCCCGCAGTCTCCCACAGATCCAAGACTTCCACCCCTGACAGTTCGACACGAACGCCCCCCCCCAACCATCCCCATGAATCCGCACCTCAGCTCTAGAGACCAAAAGAACAGAACCGCGGGGGCCGCGGTCGCCTCGACCCCGGCGCCTGGACCCACCCAGGAGGAGGAGGAGGAGGAGGAGGAGCAGGATTGATAGGAGGAGGAGGAGGAGGAGGAGGAGGAGGAGGGGGTGCTGCTCTGGCCCACGGGGGCGCCTGCGGGGAGAGCAGGCAGGCGCCCTCGTCCACCTCGAGGCTCGCGAACAGGTCGTAGAGGCTCCCGAACACTCGCATGACCTCGGAGGGCGCGGGGCGCGGCGGGAGCCCCCTGGCTCGCCGACGGCTGCCGATGCTGGTTGCTGCAAAGAGCTGGCTGCGGCATCCACCCGGTCGACTCGCTTACAGCTTCCAGGTTGCCCACTCGCCCGCGACTTCCGAGTCGCTTCGCGGCACTGCCAGCAGGAGGCGCAGCCGCCTTCCGCGTGAGCGGCGATCGCAAACGGGTCTCGCGGCCTTACGCGGGACGACACAGCGACCTTGCGCCGCGGCGTACGCAGGCCGCCAGCGCGGCACACCGCATGGGGAACGAGGGCGCCTACAGTGCGGGCGCGGCCGCAAGAAACCCTCGCAAAAAACCCAACCCTGAGGACCCGCGAGCGAGGTGCACCGGAGGGGAAACCTGAGCACCCTGAACGCAGCAGCTCCTTCAACGGCCGCGGGAAGTCAACGCGAAGCGCGCGGAGCAAAGAAAACCAGGATACCCTGACGAAAAGTAGATGGTTTCTTGATGCGCGCCCCCACTGTACGCGCGACCTGACGCGGGCAGCCGACGCGCGGATGTCGGCGCAGACCACCCCGGAGCCCGGCCGGTGGCCGCGCGCCTGGTGAGCGCCCCGGGCGCTGGGTGGGTCTGCCGTGAGGTCGAGCATGTCCTCCTACAGGCGGACCTTGGACGAACCATCAAAAAAACATGCTTTTCACATTCAAAAGCTATCAGAAACAGTAGAAAAAAGTCGCCCCTGGACTATGTGCAAACTATCTGTGAATATTCCTCCTGTGGAGGGACATGCCCGATTGAAGTCTGCTGGAGCTTCGCCCGGTGCCCCTCCCCCCCCGGAGCCGCCCGTGGCCGCCCCGTGAGCGCCCCGAGGGCGTGGGCCGCCATGGGCACGCCCGCAAGGGGCCTGCACCGCGCAGCCGGCACCCGCACGGAGTGGCGCCACCGCAGCCCGCGTCGC
>CAUYUJ010020309.1:128031-138031 GCA_963575745.1 Prorocentrum cordatum | reverse complement strand
GTCAAGAACTCTGGAATCCATCCTCCAAAATTCGAGTTAGAGCTCAGTCAATATACCAAAATCCTCGCCTTCCGTCATTGCTGAAATCAGCTCGTAAACCATCTGCTCAGCAAGTGTCTGTATGAGAACGCGCTCCGTGATGTTGCTGCTCCAATGCTTCGACCCACGATCCAGAATCATGTTCACTGCGATCATGTTCACTGCGATTCATGCTGATGTTGACGTGAAACCCTGCTTCGTAGCTCCATTCGGGTCGGCAAATGTCCGTCAGCACTAAGCTCTACACTTAGCTGGTAAGGAAAGTCGCTAAGCCCTGGCTCCCCTACAAAAGCGGTGCAAAAGACTTCGTGCGGTTGTAGCCCATGCGGGCCGTACTCCTCTCCCGTGTCACGTCATCCTCGTACAGCTTGTAGGCAGCCTCGTAAGATAGCGGATCCGCATTCTCCAGCAGCCAGTAGATGCAACAGTTACGGGGACGATAATGATGGCGAACGACAGTGGAGGGGTCACCGCAACATGCGGTACAGCAACCGCAAGAGACGTCTGTCGCACATCGCTGGGCTGAGAGCTGACCACACCCGTAGCAGATGAAGCGCTCCACCCTCCGCGGTTGCATCGAGAGTTCTTTCAGACGAAATCCGCCACCGTGCCTCTGGCACAAAGTGGAGTGCCGCAAGGCTCATGCAGCACTGAGAGGGCTGTGCTGCTGCTGCAGCCAGAATAATAGTCTTGAAGGGACCGCTGGCCTGGGGTCCACCGGAATCGCTCGCGTCGGCCTACCCCACCCAGGAGGGCCCCAAGACGACCCCAGGTGGCTCCAAGAGGCCCCCAAATTGGGCAAAGAGGGCCCCAAGTCGTCCGAAGATCGCTCCAAGACGCCTAAGATGGCCTCAAGATGGCCCAAGGGGCCTCCAAGACGCCACAAGAGGCCTCCAAAGGCCTCCCATGAGGGCCCCAAGAGGCAAGTCATAGAGTTCCCTAAGGTTTTCCAAGAGGCCCCCAAGAGGCCACCGGGAGGCCCCACGAGGCCCTCAAGAGGCCCAAAAGTGCCCCAAAAGGCCCCAAAGAGACCTCAAAACTGCCTCCAAGAGGAACCCGTGAGGCCCCCAACGAGATCCCAAAGAACATCCCATAGGCTTTACATCCACAACCCAGGCACCGTGGCGGATGGGCCGAAGGCCATTAGATCGATACCTTAGCAGCCCAGGATTCCGCAACCAGTCAACCTCATCTACCCGAAAATGCCTCCAAGCCCGACTGACACGCACAAGACATGATCTGGGGCATTCACGTACCCACTGAGAAACACCTCCTGCTCCTCCTCCTCCTCCTCCTCCCCCTCCTCCTCCTCCTCCTCCTCCTCCTCCTCCTCCTCCTCCTCCTCCTCCTCTGAAACACCTCCTCCTCATCATTCGCCTCCTCCTCCTCCTCCGCCGCCTCCTCCTCATCCCGGGGATGGGGATCGGTCAAACGACACGGAAGGGCGCGGGCGCGGCGCTTGCCGAGGTCCTGGCGCGCGGAGCGGCGGGGCCGCGGGCTGCCGCCAACCCCGCCGCCGCCCGCGCCGCTCCCCGAGGGCACACGCGGCTCGGGGGCGGCCGAGCCGCGGCCGCCGGCGGCGGCCGCTGGGCACGCCCAGAGGGGCCCTCGAGCCAGGGTTTGAAGCTGCGGCCGAGCTCGGGCCCGAGAGGCCTCCCAGAGACACTCCTCCTCCTCCCCCATCCTCCTCCAGCTCCTCCTCCTCTTCCTGCTCCTCCTCCGCCTCCTCCTCCTCCTCCTCCTCCTCCTCCTCCTCCTCCTCCAGAGGCCCCACACGAGGCGTGAAGCCCGCAGAAGAGCCCCTCCCCCCGAGAGGGAGCCCCCCACGAGGCTCTGCTAGCCCAGGCCTCCCAGAAGGGGTCCGAGCAGGTGGGGCCGGAGGATCGCCGACGCATCGCCGATGCATCGCCGATGCAACTGCATTGAAGGGGCCCCAGAACACATAAATAAATACACACAAATAAAAGGATTCCCCATATGTTCTTATATGTTCTGGGTTTTTGTCTTCCCCCCCACTTCGTCGTCGTCGCCGTCGTCGTCGTCGTCGTCGTCGTCGTCGATGCTCTTCCGTTCGTCGTCGTCGTCGTCGCCCTCCCCTCAGGCGCGCCAGCCAAAGCGAAACCAAAGCGAAATCGAGCAACGTCGTAGCTGAGTCGAAGGCAAAGCGAAATTGAGCAACGTCGTAGCTGAGTCGAAGGGAAGCCCCTTCCCTTTGATCCCTTCCCCGCCGGGGGGGGGGTCCCGGGGGGGGTCCCGGGGCGGGGGGGGGGGGGCAGATACGCATCCCCCCGGGATGTCCCGGGACCTAGAAAAGCCCCCAGACTGGCCAAGAGTGCCCCAAGAGGCTTCCAAGACGGCTCCAGAGGGCCCCGAATCGCCGAACCATCGGTCGAAGACGCCAAAGTAGCCTCCAGACGGCCCAAGAGATTGCCAAGACGCTCCAAGAAGTCTCCAAGAGCACTCCCAAGAGGGCACGAAGAGGGAAAAATCAATGATTTCCTTAAAGTTTTTGACAGATTTTGGCGTTCTCACCGTTTCAACTTGCCGACGCTCCAAGACGGCCCCAGATGCCCCCATGATTGCCCCAAGATAGCCCAAGAGGCCTCAAGAGAGCCCCAAAATGACCCAAGAGAGCCTCAAGACCGCCCAAGATGCCTCCAAGATGGCCCCAGAGGCTCCCCAAACGGCTCCAACAGGGTGCCCAGACGGGGGGCCCGACGAGCCCTCGGCGACAGAGGCTCCCAGGAAGCCCCAAGATGCCCCCAAGAGGCTACCACGAGACCCCCAAGAGGCCCCCAGGAAGCCCCAAGAGGCCCCCCCGCCACATTAGAGAACGCATGGGTCGCCCTCCAGGGTGGGCGGCACCGGCCGTAAGGCCTTCGCAATAAAAGGATTCCCCATATTTTCCTATATTTTCTGGGTTTTTGTCTTCCCCCCCACTTCCCATATTTTCCCATATTTTCTGGGGGATCGACGATTAATTGTGTCTGTGTGTTTTTCCCTTCTAATGCATCGGCGGTGCGGCTCGACGTGGGGCCCGACGCTTCCCACGCCGACGGCGCCGGTGCATCGCCGACGTCGCCGGTGCATCTCCACATGCGTCGCCCGCGCGTCTCCCGAGGGCGAAGGGCGCGGGGGGCCAAGTCGTGGCCGATGGCGGCGGCTGGTGGTTGCGTGATCATCGACCCCTACCCAAAAAACCAGGACTGCCCACGCTGGACATAACTTGGCAACTCTCTGCCGCTACATTGTTGATTACGAGCCACGTCCACACCGCAGGGCAGGAGGGGGCCCGGGAAGGGGGCACGCCACTCCTGGACAAAAACCTTGCCCCGACTTGTGGCCGCCGCGATCGCCGCAGCGACCTCCAAAACCGACCCGGAGATTTAGTTTGGATCGGGGCCGACGAGGGGGGGGTAGAGGAGGAGGAGGAGGAGGAGGCGGAGGAGGAGGAAGAGGAGGAGGAGGAGGAAGAGGAGGAGGAGGAAGAGGAGGAGGAAGAGGAGGATGAGGAGGAGGAGGGGCCCTCGAGCCAAAGTTTGCAGCTGCGGCCCGAGCTCGGACTCCTGCGCCAGAGCTGCGCACCCCGTGTTGCGCCTGGGCACGGCCCTGGCCAGACCGAGTCCTCGTGAGGGCGTCGGCAGGACTGCTGGCGTCGCTCCTAAGATCCACCCACCTAAACTCCGACTCTGGGCGATCTTAGAGGCCTCCTTGATGTGGTCGGAGTAGATGAGGTCGGAGGATCGCGCCGCCTCGGCGATGCATCGGCGAAGTCGGCGATGCATCGGCGACGTCCGCGTGAAGCAAATCGGGCTCCACATCGAGCGGCATCGACGATGCATCGCCGATGCGGCACGATCCTCCGACCCCATCTACTCCGACCCCATCTAGGAGGCCTGGAGTTCTGGCCGGACTGAAGCTCGTGAGGGCGTCGGCAAGACTGCTGGCTTCGCTCCCAAGACCCACCCACCTGAACTCCGACTCTAGACGTTCGCTGGCCATTGATGCGCGCGGGCACTGGTATTGGGTCGGGCATGTCCTCCTACAGGCCGATTTTGGAGAAAAACAAAAATAGTCAAAAAAAAGTGCAAGAATGGTCGTCAATGCTAAAAAGATCGTCCCCATATCATTTGTTGACTATTTTTTGATATTCCTCCTGTAGAGGGACATGCCCGACTCAACAAAAATAGTGGACCAGCTTCGCCGGGGACGTGAAGCTGCTTCCGGGGAGCCTCCATGGCCACCGCGTGGAGACCCTCGCGGAGGCTCTCTCGAGAACCAATCGCGGGCTCTGGGGACACGCGGGGGGAGCGGCTCCCAGCAGCCGCGCGTGGTCCAGGAGCTCTGCAGCGGGGTGCTGGGCTCTGACGATATGCACAGCGCCTCCGAGAAAGATCCGCCGCCGTGACCCCTGGCGCGCGGAGGCGCGACAGAGCGCCGAGCGATGTCCGATCTGGGGTTTGTGTATACCTGACGAGTGGCAGCCCCCCTCTCTCAACACACCGGGATGCGTGCATCTGCTCCCTCGCATCCGCAAAAAAAGACACACATACACACACACACACACAAACAACATCAAAAAAAACGACAACAACGACGACGGCGACGACGACGACGACGACGACAACAACAACAACCACAACCACAAAAACAACAACAACAACAGCAGCAACAACAACAACAACAGCAACAGCAGCAACAACAACAACATCAGCAACAACAACAACAACAACCACAACAACAACAACAACAACAACAACACCAACAATAACAACAACAACAACAACAACAACAACAACCACAACAGCAGCAGCAGCAGCCGCAGCAACAACCAACAAAAACAACCAACAGCAACAACAACAACAACAACAACCATTTTAAGGCTGTACGCTCTTACTTGCCCGCGAGTCATTCAACACGTATACCCTACACCCTCGAAACCCGCCCTCTTCGTCTTCGATCACACCCCTTTCGGGGGGATTATTTCTCTTTGCTGGGGCCGGCGGGCTTAGACGTACGGGCAAACCGGAACTGGCGGACAATCCTTCGGGGGCGTACATCTCTCTGCCCGCCATTGGAATTGGCGCGGGCCCTGCAAGAGGAGGAGGGGAAGAACGAGGGAGAGTGGAAGGAAGGGGAGGGGGAAGGACGAAGGAAGAGGGAAGATACCACGTTGTGAAGGCGTCCTTGGCGCGCGCGTGGTTCCTGAGCGCCGAAACGCAATTCCAGAATAATTTGTGAGGACGTCGCACGCGAGAGCGCAGTCCTGAGTACAGTGTGAGGAAATCTCGGGCGGGAGCGGGGGCCCTGACTAAGTTGCGAGAAATTCTCAAGCGGGAGCGCCGTTCCTGAGCAAATTGCACGAAAGTCTCAGGCGGGAGCGGGGGTCCTCACTAAATTGCGAGGAAGTCTCAGGCGGGAGCGCCGTTCCTGAGTCAATTGCGCGGAAATGTCAGGCAGGAGCGGGGGTCCTGAGTAAAATTCGAAGAAGTCTCAAGCGGGAGCGCCGTTCCCACGTAAATTGCACGGAAGTCTCAGGCGGGAGCGGGGGTCTTGATTACATTGCGAGGAAGTCTCAAATGGGAGCGCCTTTCCTGAATAAATTGCGCGGAAGTCTCAGGCGGGAGCGGGGGTCCTGAGTAAAAATCGAAAAAGTCTCAGGCGGGAGCCGTTGTTGTTGTAGCCCGGGGGGCAGGGGCACAGTTTGAGCAGGAAGACTTTCCTTTAGAAAAAACAAGGTGCGAGCCCCGGGGGTGGCACTTCAATCGAAAAAAATAAATGTGCACCGGTGGGGGGGATCAACAATAAATATTCTTCAAGAATGAGAGTTCAACAACAACAACAACAACAACAATTACTAGCACGTGGGGACACTCCGTTCTCACCAGTGCCAGGGTTTTCATAGGAGGCGGGCAATACCCCCACTTTGTGGGGGGGCCGGTTCAAGCTCTACCAAATTTCCAAACGACTCTTCGCCACCACCCACACCCAGCTTCCCGCCCTATGACGTTCGGACACTTCACTTCGTGGCATGCGGACGACCGTGGCTACTATTCAGGGCCCCGCGGCCGACGACGACGGCGTGCGCGCGCGAAGAAAAAACGAATGTGTCCCGCATGGTATTATTTGACAGGGATGATGGCCCTGGCAGGTGCGCAACCGTTGTCGCAGAAGTTCGAAAAAGTTGCTCGCAAAAGCCCGTTTGACAGAAATGTTTAAAAAGTGTTGGGTTTCCTACGAATCCGCAAGAGCGCGCGGGATGAGATTTTGACATTTTTTTGTTGAAAAACCATTGGTTTTTTGATGTTTTTATGTTAAAATCGCTGCGAACACTAAGGTTTTGGAAGGATTTCGTCTTGCGCGCGCGAATGTCCACTTTACCTTATTTTTTGCAAGGGATTCTTGAAAATTGATTATATTAGAACAAGAAATGTCCTTTTATAGTGTTTTTTGCAAGGGAAAGCGGGGGGGAACAAAACAACCGGATCTTGATCACATCGAATTACCTGAGGCTTCCTCACGAAAATGATGAAAATGTAGCTGCGGCCTAGGCGGCGCAGGGGGGCCGTGCACCAGGGGCCCCAACAATAATTATTATTTAAATATATGATATTCAAACACAACAACAACAAACAACAACAACAACAACAACAACAACAGCAACAACAGCAGCAGCGCAGCAGAAGCAGCAGCAACACCAAGAAGCAACAGCAGTTAACAGCAGCAGCAGCAGCAGCAGCAGCAGCAGCCAGCCAACACAACAACAACAACAACAACAACAACAACAACAACAACAACAACAACAACAACAATTACTAGCACGTGGGGACACTCCGTTCTAACCAGTGCCAGGGTTTTCATAGGAGGCGGGCAATACCCCCACTTTGTGGGGGGGCCGGTTCAAGCTCTACCAAATTTCCAAACGACTCTTCGCCACCACCCACACCAAGCTTCCCGCCCTATGACGTTCGGACACTTCACTTCGTGGCATGCGGACGACCGTGGCTACTATTCAGGGCCCCGCGGCCGACGACGACGGCGTGCGCGCGCGCAGAAAAAACGAATGTGTCCCGCATGGTATTATTTGACAGGGATGATGGCCCTGGCAGGTGCGCAACCGTTGTTGCAGAAGTTCGAAAAAGTTGCTCGCAAAAACCCGTTTGACAGAAATGTTAAAAAAGTGTTGGGTTTCCTACGAATCCGCAAGAGCGCGCGGGATGAAATGTTGACAATTTTTTTTGAAAAACCATTGGTTGTTTGATGTTTTTATGTTAAAATCGCTACGAAAACTAAGGTTTTGGAAGGATTTCGTCTTGCGCGCGCGAATGTCCACTTTACCTTATTTTTTGCAAGGGATTCTTGAGGTTTGGTTATGTTAGAACAAGAAATGTCCACTTTAGCTTATTTTTTGCAAGGGAAAACCGATCGTAACAACACAACCGGATCCGGACCAACCCGTTTTGCCTGAGTACCTCGTTTTTTTTTTCCTCACGAAAATGATGAAAACGTGGCTGCGGCCTAGGCGCGGCGGGGGGGTCGTGCACCAGGGGTCCCAACAATAATTATTCTTTAGAAGTAATAATGTTCAACAACAACAACAACAACAACAAAAATGCACCTGCGCCCCCGAGGCCACGATCCCCTGGAAACTAGCATGGGTCCGCGCTCCCGACCGAGGCCAGGCCGAGGCCGCATGGACGGGTCCGCGAGCCGAGGCCCCGTCCCCGCAGTAAAAACAAAAAAAGCAGTGAGCCCGCACTCTGCCAAAAAATAAAAAGTGAAAAAAGGGGAAAAACAAAAACAAAAACAAAAAAAAAACAAAAAAAACTGCGCTCCCGAGGCCACGCTCCCTTTACAACAAAAAAAAAATTGTCCTGCGCTCCCGAGGTTCCGATGGCCAAGCAGAAACGAGGGGTCCGGGTTTCCGACCTTCCAGGGCGGACAGGGCAGGCAACCAGGGCCGCCAGGATGGCCCAAGATGCCTCCGAGACAGCCCAAGATGGCCCCACCACGCCTCAAGATGTCCGCACGGCTGCCCAAGAGGCGTCCACGACGGCCCACGAGGGCCGCAAGATGACCCCCAGAATGACCCTCAGATGCCAAAATCATAGCTTGCCAATTGCTTGTCGAAAGAGTTACGCATGTTCACCCTTCCAGGTTTCCTTCAGCTCAAGACGCCCTACAGGCCTCCAAGATGGCCTCAAGACGGCCCAAGAGGACACCCGACTCGTCCAAGAATCTTTCAAGACGGCCTCAAGACTGCCCAAGAGGGCCCCTCACAGCCTCAAGACGGCCTCAGGGCTGCCCAGCACGGTACTGGACGGCCAGACGACCCCACGACGGCCCCAAGATCCCCTGGACGGCCAAACGGGCCCGAAGGCCAAAGAAAACCCCAAGACGATCCACGAGGGCCCCAAGGGATCCCCAAGACTGCCCCAAAGGAGCCCAAGACAACCAACCTCAAGACGGCCAAAAATCAAAAGCGACGACCATCTGGGCGTTGCTCCAACCGTCGCCGCACAGAGGATTGGGACGGAAGAAGGAAGAACGACGATGAGCTGGGTCAGGAGGAACGCAGGAGAAGGGAACATTAGAAATCCACCAGGCCGACGCCAAGGACGAGGAGATACGCAGCGACACGACGCAGATGAGCGTTTCACCTCTTACGGCTCTACAGAACCCTGAGTGCGCAAGGTGTCACACGTTACGACCACCCGTGCCCCCTCGAACAGTCTCCTTCAACACGGTGGCGGGACTTGCCGCAGGCAGCTGAATATTCGTAGCCGCGTATAACATGCAACATGGGATGCCCGTCTGAGGATATACAAAAACTCGCATGAGCCCGACGCAATGCCCCGACCCCCCTCTCCCAACCTGCGCTGTGATACATAACAGTTGCAAAGTAGTGCGCTCAAAGCTGCAGAGTTGGATTGATACCGCTGTCCCACCAGCCCAAAGTTTGCTGAATAATGGCTCCTCCTCCTCCTCCCCCTGTTCCTTCTCCTCCTCCTCCTGATACTCCTCCTCTTCCTTCTCCTCCTCCTCCTCCTCATCATCATCATCATCAGCAGCAGCAGCAGCAGATGCAGCAGCAGCAGCATCATCATCATCATCATCAGCATCATCATCATCAGAATCGTCATCATCATCATCATCCTCATCATCGTCAGAATCATCATCGTCATCAGCTGCATCATCATCAGCATCATCAGCAGCATCATCAGCAGCATCATCATCAGCATCAGCATCAGCAGCAGCATCATCATCATCAGCATCAGCAGCACCATCAGCATCATCATCAGCAGCATCATCAGCATCAACATCAGCATCTGCATCAGCAGCCTCAGCATCATCAGCAGCAACATCAGCATCATCAGCAGCAGCCTCATCCTCATCATCAGCGACATCATCGTCATCATCAGCAGCAGCATTAGCATCAGCATCAGCATCAGCATCAGCATCAGCATCATCATCATCATCATCATCAGCGCCACCAGCCTAATCATCATCCTCATCATCATCAGCATCATCAGCATCATCGTCCTCATCATCATGAGCATCATCACCATCATAATCATCATCATCAACGTCATCAGCATCATAAGCATCGTCAACATGTGATCAACATCATCACCATGTCAGCAACATCAGCACCATCATCATCAGCACCATCATCATCAGCATCAGAATCATCATCATGAGGATCATCATCATCATCATCATCATCATCATCATCATCATCTGCATCAGCATCAGCATCAGCACCGGCATCATCATCATCACCCTCATCAGTATCAGCAGCATCATCACCATCATCATCATTATCCGCATCCTCATCCTCATCCCCATCTTCATGATCAGTATCGTCATCATCAGCATCATCAGTATCATCATCAGCATCATCAGCATCAGCATCATCAGCAGTATCATTACCATCATCATCATCCTCATCAACAGCATC
>CAUYUJ010020309.1:65000-122500 GCA_963575745.1 Prorocentrum cordatum | reverse complement strand
CGGAGTAGGAAAAGATGTACCGCTACGCGTCCCTGGCTTTCCCCCTTTTTCGGACTCCTGAGCGGCCCCCGTCGCAACCATTGGATTCGCGCCGAAATCCTGGTCAGAATGCACCCTGGGAGAGGTCCGGGGAGTAGCGGTATTGGTACCTTTTGGTTTCCCCAGTTCTGATCACCCTCGCCGCCGTGATGCGCTTGTGTGGTGGCTGGCGCCCCGCCGTGGTTCGCCCGACCTGGGCACGATTTGCTGTTCAATCGCGCGCCTCGCGTGGTTTTGTTGATCACAGGTTGACACGGGTCCGGCTGCCTGCGGCAAGAGCTCCGCCGCCGCGCCAGAGCACCGTTTTCTGGGTGGCGGCTCTTCGGCGGGGCGCGGGAAGCCGTGACGCGTGACACCTCGGACTTCCAGAAGGCCCGCGAGCGTTCCCAGGCCGCCCGTGCGGTGTTCGAAGTCGGCTTTGATGGTTTTTGTTTGGGGGGGGGCGTCGCGGAGCCGTCCTTGAAACTCCGATGGCGGTCCGAGAGTTTCCTTGGGTCGGCTTGGAGTTCTTCTGGACCGCTATTGGGTCATCTTCGGATTCTCTTGGGACGTATTGGTGCCCTCTTGAGGTTTTCGTGGGCTGTCGTGAGGCCATTTGGGAGGATGGTTGGGTCGTCCTGATGTGATGGAATCCCGAAGAGGAGAAACTGCTAAAATACATGTTAAACACCAGCAAGGAATATGTGAGTTTGGCATATTCGGGCGCTGCTGGCTCGGGGTAGGTTGAGGTGCATGCAGTTTTTTCTCTGGGGGATAGTACGGACGCCTTGCCTGGCAGCATTTGGCAGGCTACCGTGCCTCATCGTGCCAGGCGGCACAATGCAGACAGACGCACAGGGAAGAGATAACATACTGAATATACATATATATATATATAGAAATATGTATGCATACGTGCATGCATACATGAAACAAATATCAGAAGAGAGCGGGATATATATATATATAACAATAACATGTAAAGAGAGAGAGAGAGAGAGAGACGTTGACAGAGGCATGAGGCGAAATTACCCGAAGGAGAAGGAGAGAGCGAGAGAAAGGCTTACAGGTAATAGCACCGGAAAGCAGAGGGAGAAAGAGAGATAGACCAGAACCAGGACTTCTTCGAGCCGCCATAGGTCCGGACTCGGGGAAGAATGTCGGCTCGACTTCTCTTCACGCCACATTGCCGCGCGGCTTTCGGTTGCAATGGAAAATCTGTATGGCTTTTCCTCGGCTCTCGTGCGCTGCACTTCCCAGCGGTTGTTTCCCGGTGGCTGTTGCCGATGTGATTCCCACATGACCTCACGTGCACCGTGCTCCATTCACACACACACACAGGATCCACGCACTGGGCCATCGCTGCACACATACGGCTTCACACGCAGGGCGTACTGCACACATGGGGCGCATCACACACATCGGGAGCCACACAGGCACACGCATAGTTCCACATGCACTCACGGGTCATCCCACGCATGGTTCCGCACATGTGTCTTCCAGCGACCGAGTGATGTCGGTGCTGCGAGAGCTAACTTGGGGCACGTTTAAGCATCGGGCCGATCTGGCGTTGCGGATGGCGGAGTGCGCGTGGCGAGCACAGTTCCACACGTGCGCACGCGCATTCTTAGTGTTCCGCCCGCACACCGCGCGACGCACGTGCTGGCCGAATTCACTGGTTGGGGTTCCAGGGTTGGCCTCAGCTTGAACGTCACTCGCAACAGCGGGCCGGTGGACAGTCTTGTGTACATCGCGCGCCCGTTTGCACACCTTAGAATTATTTCTCCCGCAGTCAAACACGACTGTCGCATGCTTGGGGCACTCAAGCCACGTCAACCCGAACGAGCGATAATCTATACATATACATATATGTATATATGTATGTATACAAATATACGCACTCAGCCTCGGGATGTAGAAGGGTGGATGGATGCACAGAGGGCCGAAGGCACATGCTAGATCATTGAAACCCGATGCGGGATCACATCATGGATGGGGCGTGATGCAGTTGCTACAGCTTGGCGGCCGCCAGGCACATTCAGAGCAGTGACAATGCGCGCTGTTGCAGCCTGGCTTGTGCCATGCGTGCCTTCCCCCTCTTTCCCTGTCTTTCTCGCGCTCTCTCTCTCTCTCGCGCGCGTGTTTGGTTGTTTCTCTCTCCCTCTCTCTTCCTCTCTCGCTCACTCTCTCTCTCTCTCTCTCTCTCCGCATTTCCTTTTTGCTGTTTGTCTCTCTCTCTCTCTGCCCCCCCTCTCTCTCGATGTATCTATAGAAATGTATACATCTGTATCGGCTGAGTCATCCTGTGGATCCCCCTCTCTTCGCGGATTGCGGGTCTGGAGCGCATGCTGTTTGGGCGTTGCGACCGTCCATTCTCCTTCCTCCTATGTTTTCTCCTCTCCTCGCGTTTCCCCTGTCTTCCCCTCCGCCTCGATGCCTCATGTCCCGCTTCTATTTCCTATACATCGTCCCCACATGATGGTTCCCGTTGCTTCTCATGCTCCTCTTCCATTGTTCTTCCTTTAAGCCCCCCCCTGTCGCAATACTAGCCGTGTCCGTAGGCCAGGCCGGGCGTTTTGCGTGAGTCTTGTTCACAGCTCGCTACCCTGAATGCAGAGCGGTCCAACCGCTTCAAGGATAGAGAGCGGATGGTTTTCAAGATGCGGCTCTCGCTTCCCAAGCGCCGCGAACATTCGTTTCAGCAGTGTGCAGCGGCTCCAAGGGAGGCCGCTTCGTTCCTGTTAATGGCTCTCGCCGTAGCGCAGGGCAAATTCGTTTCGAACGTCGCCAGCAGCTAGAAGGATGGAGGGCGGTTCCTTGTCACAACGGGAATGTCGCCCTAGCGACACACACACACACACACACACACACTCGTGTTGAAATGTTGCAGCAGTCACTAGGATGGAAGTCGGCTCCTCATCAGCGTGGGGCTCCCGCCTGAGAGACGCGCATCTCACCACCCACCAGACCATCCCAACCCAACCCGAAGGCCTCAATTTGCCTTCCATTTCCAGTGGGGGGGGGCGGGGAATGTTGCACAAACGCAGATGAAACCCGTACCCCCCCCCAACCCGAAATTCTTTACGCTTCGCGTATCCCCACCAGCCCATCTCACAACAGCAACTCTTGCGAAGCATGCCGACAGTCGTGTTTTGCAGGCGTGTGTCCGCTTGGCCCCGCAAATCTCCCCTTTTACTCCTTCCTCCCGCCTCCTTGTACATCCTCCTTGTGGGGGGAGCGGGAGAAGGACGAGGCGGAGGAGGAGGGAGAGGAAGCGCTCCTCGTGGTTTGAGTCGTTTGGGCTTTCTCGTCCTGGTGTGAGTCGTTCGGGCCCTTCTTCCTGGTGTGAGTCGTTCGGGCTCTTCGTGGTGTGAGTCGTTCGGGCTCTTCGTCCTGGTGTGAGTCGTTCGGGCTTCTCGTGGTGTGAGTTGTTCGGGCCCCTCATCCTGGTGTGAGTCGTTCGGGCCCCTCCTCCTGGTGTGACTCGTTCGGGCTCCTCGTGGTGTGAGTCGTTCGGGGCCCGCGTCGTGGTGTGAGTCGTTCGGGCTCCTCGTGGTGTGAGTCGTTCGGGCGCCTCGTCCTGGTGTGAGTCGTTTGGGCCCCTCCTGGTGGTGTGAGTCGTTCGGGCTCTTCGTGGTGTGAGTCGTTCGGGCCCCTCGTCCTGGTGTGAGTCGTTCGGGCTCCTCGTGGGGCCTCTTGGGGGCCTCTTGGAGCCTCTCGTGGTGTGAGTCGTTGGGGCCCCTCGTCCTGGGGTGAGTCGTTCGGGCTCCTCCTTCTGGTGTGAGTCGTTCGGGCTCCTTGTGGTGTGAGTCGTTCGGGGTCTCTCGTCCTGTTGTGAGTCGTTCGGGCTCCTCGTGGGGCCTCTTGGGGGCCTCTTGGAGCCTCTTGGGGCCTCTTGGGGCCTCTTGAAGGCCTCTTGGGGGCCTCTTGGGGGCCTCTTGGAGCCTCTTGGGGCCTCTTGGGGGCCTCTTGGGAGCCTCTTGGGGACCTCTTGGGGCCTCTTGGGGGCATATTGGGGGCCTCTTGGAGGCCTCTTGGGAGCCTCCTGGGAGCCTCTTGGGGCCATCTTGGGGCCTCTTGCGACCTCCTCAGAAGCGCAAATGAGCGCTGGCCCCTGAGAAGGACAAAATGAAGCCAAAACTTTCGTAAAATCAATGATTTTGCTATGAAGGAAGAGGGGCGCGGCCCCCTCAGAAGGCCAAAATGGGGCCACAACCGTAGTAAAATCAATGTTTTCTGCTTCAAAGACGGTCTGAGGCGCCAAACTCCCCCCCCCTCGGGGCCAGAATCCTCGTGAGGGTCGTCGTTTTTTGGCCCTCCCAGGAGTCAAAAAAGACCCCCCTGACGACGCCCCGGACTCCCTCTCCAGGCCCAGGGGGAGGGGGTAGGGGGAGGGGTAAACCCCTCCCCGAAGGGGAAGAAGGGAGGGTGAGGACAGAGCGGGCTCTCTAAACCACTCACGCCCAAAGGGCTGGTGGGATTCGGATCTTTGGGTTGGGTTGGGGTCGTCTGGTAGGTCAGCATCCGCTGGAGCAGCTTGCAGTGGCTGCGGTGTACGGTGATGCTCTCGCTGCGCCCCTCCGAACACGTGGAGGCTGGACGCCCGAGGCCGTGGAGCCCCTTGCGCGGACGGAAGGCGGCTCCTTTCAGAAGGGGGTTCTCTCGTTTTCTGAGATTTCCTCCTCCTCCTCCTCCTCCTCCTCCTCCTCTCCTCCTCCTCCTCCTCCTCCCCGGCCTCCTCCTCCCCCTCCTCCTCCTCCTCCCCCCGCCTCCTCCTCCCCCTCCCCTCCTCCTCCCTCCTCCCTCCTCCTCCTCCTCCTCCTCCCCCTCCTCCTCCCTCCTCCTCCTCAAACCTCACTGGCAGCAGGTACAGCTGGCACGGGGCATGGTTTTGGAGCGGTACCCTCGTGTGCTTCGCCGTTGGTCTCTCCGCCCTGGAATGCTCTTCGTTTGGGATATCTCCCCGGGGCCTCGGGCTCTCGGCGAAGGGGCCCGTGCTCCTGTTCCACGGTGTTGTGACCCTGCTTCGGCTGCACACGAGGGGGGGGGGGCGGCCCCTCTCTGAAAAGTGGGGCTCGCGCTGGGGAGCCTCGCTGCGCTCTGTGATCATACCTCCTCTTTTTTTGGTCGCAGTCCGTTTCGCGAGAAGGGCGCAGAGGCAGTCCTGCGCTCCAGGGCGGGGTTCCCCCTTGGACGCAGCAGGCCCGCCGGGTGCACGCGTGGAGAGGTGCGCGGGGCCGTCGTGCAGGCCCTCCCGGGGTGGCCGCCTTTGGGCCGCCTCGGGCCGCCGTGGCGGCCTCCTGGGGGCCGCCTTTGGGCCCCTGCTGGGCCGTCTTGGGGGCCCCTCCCGGGGTGCCTTGGGGCGATCCTTGCGGGGAGAACACGCCCTCGACGGGGCGCCCCCCGCGGGAAGAGCACCCCGAGGCCAAGGAACCGCCGAGGAGCGACGAGAGGACGTCCCCAAAGTCGCTGCCCGTCGGCCGGAAGAAGTGGGCGGAGACACGACGTAGGAAGGCGTCGGAGGCAGATGTTCCAAACCTACTTCAGCCTCGATTCCCAGAAAGCCGTCTCTGAGCGCCGGAAGCCCGACCAGGCGAGAACGCTAGCACCACTGCTCAACCAGCCTACGCAAGCAGCATGAACGGTTGTGGCCTCTCCGGGCCAGCCCGGAGGACCTCTTGGAGGCCTCTTGGGCAGTGTTGGCCGCCTTTGGGCCATCTTGCGGCCCTATTGGGCCGTCTCGGGTGCGTCTTCGGCCGTGTTGGAGACATCTTGGAGCCATCTTGGGCTCTCTTGGGCCATCTGACCCATCTTGGAGGCCATGTTTGGGCCGTTTTTGTTTGCGTGACAAGATCGGCGGGATACGAATTTGTCGGTGGCTTTCCGGGTGGTCGGCGGGTTGGGTCGGGATCCCATTGTGATTTCTTGAGGAAAGGACCAACAACAACGTGATGTTTGGCCCGCCGTGTGCCCTTGCCCACCCCGACACCGTGCTTGGGTTGAGGGTATGAGGCCTCGTTGAGGATCTCTTGGGAGGCCTGCCGGAAGCTTTCTGGAGGCGGTGTTGTGGTGTCTTTGGACATCTTCTGGGCCGCCTGGAGCCTCTTTGGAGCATGTTGGGGGCCTACTTGCGGTCTCGGGGGTCATTTGGGGAGCATTCCACTTCGTGCCTCGGGGCACAGCGGTGGATGAGGAGCGGTCTCGGGACGGGAGGGTGTATCGCACCAGCATTGTTGATGTATCTTTGACTTATGCTGGTTCTCATCTTTCCCTGTATATTCGTTATCCGTCTCGTCCTCTTCCCCTTACGGACCCGTTGGCACCATCCCAGTGGCTTCGTGTGATCTTCTTGGGAGCCTTTTGGGCGTTTGTCGGGGATTCTCGAGACCATCTTGGGATATCTTTGGTCTTGGGCCGTTTTGGGCCATGATGTGTTGTCTTAGTGGGTCAATTTGGGGTCTCTCTTGGGTCTGTTGGCAACCTTTTGGGGGCGCATTGGAAGCTTATCCAGCCATCATGAGACCTATTTGGGACATTTTGGGCCGCCTTGGGGCCGTCGTGGAGGCATCTTGCTCCGCCTTCGGCTAACAGACGCCCGAAAAGGCAAGGACACGAGCACATTCCTGAAGCATGTTTGATGGGTGTCGCGGGCCCTTTAGTAAGCAGTTACACGGAGGCAGTATTGGAGAGACAAGGAACACCAGACAAACACACATGGCGCCGTGCCCGCGAGCTGGTGCGCTTAGAGTGAGTTCCCTGCCACCTACGGTGGCCACGCGACGTGCGCCGCAAACCTGCGGGCACGCCTGGAGCAGGTCCCCTGGCCGCGACAACGGCAACACGATGGCTGTCGGGAGCGAGCGGGCCGGGAGTGCGTTTCCCGGCAAGCTTCTTCGCAACAGTGTTGGCGATTGGATGTGCGATTCAGCCTCGAGCGAGCGGGCACGCTTGGAGCGGATGTTTCAAGAGGGGGAGAAACATACAGACACTATGAATCATCGATTCCCCAGAAAATATTGGAACATATATGGGACGTGTGGGGGGGAAGACAAAAGCCCAGAAAATATGCGAAACTATAGCGGATCCTGCTATTTGTGTGTACAGGGCAGTTTTTAATACATGCTCCGCGTGCGGATCATGTATTAAACATGCAGGGATTTAGCATTAGAAACAACGATGAGTTCATGCATACATTGATTCATACATTAATGTATTAAACATCCTATAGCTTAAAACATCCTATGTAAGTAAAAATTGCCCTGTATTTATTTGTGTGTCCCAGGGCCCCCTTTCAAATGTTGGCAGCAGCGCCGACCACGCGACCGTGCTGTGCCTGCGGGCGGGCCCGCGTGGGCCGGGCGTGCCTCGGCAGCTGCGCGGGTCGCGCGAGGCGCGCGCCGCGGGCTGGCAAGCCGAGAGGGCCTCGCTGGGGAGCGCTTCACAGTAAGTGGCATCGCTCGGACGTGTGCATATTTTTTTTTCGGCGAGAACCATCGACGACCATCCTGGACCATCGAGCAAAAAATACACGCACGAAACCGACAAATGCACGGGAATTGGACGTCCGAGCAACGGCAAGAGGAAGTGGCGTGCTTGACGATGCTGGTGTTAAGTCGGGCTTGTCCCCCTACAGGGTGATTCTCGACGAAGAATAGAAGATACCGCAAAAATAATCAAAAAACAGTCCAAAAATAGTCTGGGGATTCCTCCTCCTCCTCCTCCTCCTCCTCCTCCTCCTCCTCCTCGTCCTCCTCCTCCTCCTCATTCGCCTCCTCCCCCTCCCCCTCCTCCGCCTCCTCCTCCTCCTCCTGCTCCTCCTCCTCCTCCTCCGCCTCCCCTTCCTCCTCACCCATGATAGGCCATGACCCCTCTCCTCCTCCTCCTCCTGCTCCTCCTCCTCTTCCTCCTCTTCCTTCTCCTCCCATCTCCTCCACACTCTCATTCCACTCTCTCCCTCTTCCACTCCTTCCCCACATCCCCCTCCCACTCCCACAATCTCCCACTCTCCCCCTTTCCCCCTCTAACCTTCCTCTCTCTCCTCTGCACCCTATTTCCCCTCTCATGCTCATCCTTCGCTGTCCCCGCCTGATCCTCTCCACCCCCCACTCTCTCTGCCTCCTTCTTCCCCCCTCGCATCGTCTCCTCCCGTCCCCCTTCTATCGTCATCCATCCTCTCCCTGCCCTCCGGCCCCGACCTGGTCCGCTCTCGCCTCTCAGCCTCCTATCTCATGCATCCCTTTCCTCTTCCTCCCTGTTCCCCCTCTTCCTTCTCTCCCGAGCCCCTCCTCGTCCGCCGGCTGGCCACGGCCTCGCGCGCCTGGCCCAGATGAGCGCAGGCACACGCGTCTCGCCGCGTGTGCGTGGACCCTGGACCGACGCATCGCTCCCTAGCCCGCCCTCCCCCTTGCCCCTTGCCCCCCGTCCTGCCTCTCCTCTTCCTCCGCCCCCTCCTTCCCACTAGTCCTCCCCCCTCCCCCAGCGGACAGCCGCCTCGCCCTTTGGTGCGTTGACCGTGTAGCCCCGCACCGCTCCGCCCGGACCGCTTCGCCCCGCACCGCTTCGCTGGCGCGGCGGTTCGGACGAAGCGGCGAGGCGGTCTGGTTTCCCCCTCCCCTCGTCGCCTTCCCCCCTCGCTTCGTTCCCCTCACAACCTCCCCTTGCGTCCCTTAGCGGAAGGACTGCGCTGATCGAAGCCCGCAAGAGACAGCAGCAGCATGGCAGAGGGCGCGGGGAAAGGTAAGCAACGTGCGAGAGAGCACACAGGCATCGCTGCATCCTGGGACCTGACCAAGACAGGGCCTGGACCCCCACACCCTAGGGACCTGGGGGAGGGCCCAAGGGGCAGCGAGGCCCTGCGACACGCGGCCTCCCAAGACACCTGCCCCTCCTCCTTCACCTCCCTCTTCTCCTCCCCTCCCCTCCCTCCCTCCCTCCCTCCCAAGAGTGGCGCGCCGACGCCTCAGAAGTGCGCGCGCGCGCCCGCGGATCCAGGGGCCCCCCCCTTGGCATCCGAGGGCCGCGCGCCAGGGCCGGCGGGGCGCGGAGCCGCACGGACGGGGCGGCGGCGGGCCCGCGAGCGCCGGCGGAGGAATTCGGGCCGCGGAGCATCGCGCCGCGGGTGCGGGCCGCGGACCATTGCGCCCCGCATCCGAAAGAGGGCCGGCCTTGGGATGTTCCGACCTGCTCTGGCCGTGGTCACCAGAGGGAACTTCGAGCACCAGGGAAGTTCCGAAATTGGGGAGTTTTCACGTGTCGGGCCCTGGGAGGCGGTACTTGTTTGACACTGTTGCGACTGTTTTTTGGGTGCTCGGAATTATTCCTGGCCGCGCGGACTACGGCGGGGCGCAGTTGCGCGCAGCAGGGGTGGTTTTCGCCGAGCGTGCAGTTGGGCAACATAACAGATGCAGCATGTGGCGCGCGGGAGCATGGCGCACGGGGGTGGAGTGATGGTTGAGTTCTCGCTTCTAGAGGATAGTTGTTGTTGTTCCCCTCCCTCTGGTGCGCGTTGTGGTTTTCCATTGAAGTGCCCTTCCCAGGGCTCGCACCGTGTTTTCTATCAGGGAAAGACTTGCGCCTCAGACTGTGTTGTTGGCCCCCGATTTATATAAACGGCAACAGCCATCATTTTGATGTCGTTCGTTCTTATCTGCTCGCGTGTCGTTCTACATGTATATCCCAAACTCTCGACATCCGCCCTTTCCGTATTCGATCATACCCCCACTTAAGGATATATATATATATATATATATATATATTCCTTACCTGCCACGTGTGGTTGGCGCAGCCGCTAAAACGGTGGGAAGGAAGGTGAGGGGACAGCGAGGAGAGAACAGGGTGGAGCACGAGAGATATTTGCACAAAGGGGGTTAGGAGCAGGAAGACAAGCGGCAGAACCAGACGGGCGGGTCAGGCGGGTGGACCCATGCAGACCTTACGAGGCAGGTCGCGCTGGCGAGCCCAGACGGACGGGGCGAGCGGGCATGTCACTGAAGCGTCAGTCTTGCATGAATGCGAGACCGTGATTCAGTGTCGAGGGCGCCGCGTTTCGATTTATTGCCAGGATGTCCCACGCGAGAGTGCGAGTCTTGGATATATTTAATCGCTTCGCTCATTCCGCTGGCCCTGGAGCGCTATTTGGGGCCTCTTGGGGCCGTCTTGGGGGCTTCTTGGGAGCGTCTTGGGGCTCCCTGGCGGCGTATTGGGCTCCCCTGGGGCCTCTTGGGGGGCTCTTGGGGGACCCTCGGGGCGGGAGGGGGGTAGTCGATTGCAGCCCCCCCCTCGCAGGCCACGATCCTCTTGAGGGGTGGCGAAAAATAGCCTCCCCCCTGGGGATCGCCCGGGGATCAGCCGGGGATCGGCCGGGGTACTTTTCGCCCGGGGCCCCCCAGGGGCCGCCCCGCGCGCGCGAACTAGAAATATTGTTAAGTAGTTGCCGGAGATCTTAGCACGCCTCTGGCCCGCTGGGCCGGCGAATTGTAAGGAATTCCCGCTCGAGAGCGCGATTTTGAATATATCGTGAGGAGGTATCCAGCAGGAGCCGCTGTTGTTGTAAACCAGGGGCCAGAGAGGCACAGTCTGAGGTCCAAGACTTCTCTTGTAAGAAACACGGAGCGAGCCTCGGAAGGAGCATTCTACGTGAAAAACAAAAGGCACACAAGGCAGGGGGATCAACGATACGTATTCCTCAGAAGTGAGAACGCAACGACAACGGCAATAATCATGTGACCCGAATGCGACTTGATTCTAGATGCAGCATGTGTCCATCATGATAGATACCCCTTCATGCGGGATACTTCTTGCTAAAGTGGGCTCGCTATTCCCTTACCCAGATCTCCCCCCGAGGAGGTCTTGACAACACCTCTTCCATGGCACTTCGACACGTCCAGCCCAGATGGCACATCGCCTTCGCAATCGTTTTCCCCGTGTGCTTTCTTTGTTTCTAGGTATCACCACTCCCGAGTGGCCAAACACGGCCGAAATACTTGGCTGGGGTGGGGCACGACCGCTGGGAGAGCCCCTTGGACAGCCTTTGAAGCCCTCTGGAGAGCCCGCGGAGCCTCTCAGAGAAACTCTGGAATTCCAGAACCCCCGTGGAATGGGACACGCGAGAGCCCTTGGGAGACGTTGCAAGACTGAGCTGGAGTTTCCAGTGGCGTCGTGAAGGAGAACTCGGGGCACATGTGGAAACGGCTTGGGTCGGAGGCGCTTCTTGGGCTTCGGGGGAGCCAGAAGAAGAGGGGCAGGAGAAGGAGGAAGTAGGAGGGAAGATAAAGGGGGATGGGGAGGAGGGGGGAGGAGGAGGAGGAGGAAGCGGACGACGACGACGACGCCAGCGCCAACGACGACGACGACGACGACGACGACGACGACGACGACGACTACGACGAGGGGGTCGCCGCCGCGGGCTTTCGGGCGGCCCCTGGCAGTCGGAGCGCGCCAGGGAAGCACCAGTGCGGTTCTCCGACAGAGCTTGCTGCATTCTTGGGGATCGGCACTCCGGACTAGGGAAGCCCCGTGGCCTCCTTGGGAATCTTGAGACCCAGCCATTTGCAGTTGTGAGTACCGCAGTCGTGATTATCTGCTTCGGTGGAGCATCTTAGCCACATGCGAACGCCACCACAAAAGCCTTCGGTGGAGCTCCCTCTGGGTCCACGAAGCGTGCGAGGGATGTGCAAACATGAACATGGGACAGCATGCGAACGCAGCCGCTGGGGCTTTCGGTGGAGCTTGTTAGCTGGCCACGAAACGTGTGAGGGGTGCGCCGAAATAGGGCGGGGCCGCCATGTGAACTGCGCTATTGGGGCGTTCGGTGGAACTCCCCGTGAGGCCACGGAACGTGTGAGGGGTGAGTCAAACTTGGGGTGGGACCGCATGCGAACTTGGCCATTGGGGCCTTCGGTGGAGCTCTTTATGGGGACACGAAGCGTGTGAGAGGTGTGCCGAAATGGGGCGGGACCGCATGCGAACGCAGGTTTGTTGGGCATTCGGTGGGGTTCTGTATGGGCCACGAAACGGGTGGGGGGTGCCGACATGGGACCGCATGCGAACGCAGACGCTGGGGCCTTCGGTGGACGCCACGAAACATGTGAGTGATGTCCCGGTATTGGGGTGGAACGGTATGCGAAGTTTGCCAATGGGGCCTTCGGTGGGATTCCTTCCGGGGCCAAACGTGTGAGGGGTGAGCCGAAATAGTGCGGTGCGGCCAAGCGAAGTTTGCCGTTGAGGCCTTCGCTGGAACTCCTGATGGGCCACGAAGCGTGTGGGGGGTGCGCGGAAATAGGGCGGGGCCGCCATTCGTAGTATGCCATTGGGGCCTTCGGTAGAACTCCCTATGAGGCCCAACGTGTGAGGCGTGCGCCGAATAGGGCGCGGCGGCCAAACAAACTTTGCCAGTGGGGCCTTCGCTCGAACTCCTCATGGGGCCACGGAACGTGTGAGGGGTGCGCCGAAATAGTGCGGGGCGGCCATGCGAACGCAGACTTTTTGGGCATGCGGTGGGCTTTTGTATGGGCCACGAAACGTATGAGGGGTGCGCCGAAATGGAAGAGAAACCGCATGCGAACGCAGCCGTTGGGGCCTTCGGAGGGGGTCCCCATGGGGCCACGAAACATATGAGGGGACCCGGAATTGGGGTGGGATTGTCTGCGAAGTTTGCCATTGGGGCCTTCGGTGGAATTCCCTTCGGGGCCAAACGTGTGAGGGGTGCGCCGAAATAGCGCGGTGCGGCCAAGCGAAGTTTGCCATTGAGGCCTTCGCTGGAACTCATGATGAGCCACGAAGCGTGTGGGGGGTGCGCAGAAATAGGGCGGGGCCGCCATTCGAAGTATGTCACTGGGGCCTTCGGTGGAACTCCCTATGGGGCCAAACGTGTGAGGGGTGCGCCGAAATAGGACGGGGCGGCCAAACAAACTTTGCCATTGGGGCCTTCGCTGGAACTCCTCATGGGGCCACGAAACGTGTGAGGGGTGCGCCGAAATAGGGCGGGGCGGCCATGCGAACGCAGACTTTTTGGGCATGCGGTGGGCTTTTGTATGGGCCACGAAACGTGTGAGGGGTGCGCCGACATGGGAGTGGAACCGCATGCGAACGCAGCCGCTGGGGCCTTCGGTGGGGCTCCCCATGGGGCCACGAAACATGTGAGTGGTGTCCCGGAATTGGGGAGGAACCGTCTGCGAAGTTTGCCACTGGGGCTTTCGGTGGAACTCCCTCTGGGGCCAAACGAGGGGGCGCCAAAATAGGGCGGTGCGGCCATCTGACCGCCCCCGACCCGAACTCTACGGTCATCCTCATACTTCCACTCCGCCCCTCATCGGAGCTACTAGCTTCCGTCCTGCAAGCCCCCAGACTTCACACGTGTCCCCCCCCTTGTCCTCTTCATCCTTCATCCCTCGTTCCTCCTGCATCCTCCTCCTCCTGCCTCCTCCTCCTTCCTCCTCCTCCTTCTCCTCCGCCGCATCGTCATCCTTGCAGTCCCTCCCGCATTCTCTGCCCTCCTCCATCCTCCCTCTCCCCCCCCCACCCACCAGTCCGCATCCGTCTCCGCGCGCCACGCGCCCTTTGTGGTTTACACCGCGTCGTCATTAGCAGTTCTCGGCTCGAGGGTGGCCTAAACCACTCCCAGCGAGCCCAGTACAGTCAGCCTTGGCGGCATCTGACAGGTTCCCAGGGGAAGAGGAGTGAGGGGGGGAAGGATGGACGTGCAGGGAAGAGAACGAGAAGGGAGGAAAGGGGGAGCAGAAGCAGGATGAGCAGAAGCAGGAGCAGAAGCACGAGCAGAAGAGGGAGGAAGGACGAAGCCAAGAGGAGTGATGATGATGATGAGGAGGAGGAGGAGGAGAGACTGCGGGGCATGTGGGCCCCAGACGTGGTTACCCAAACAGTGTTTGCTCGTAAGGGGTTCCGGGGTCCCTCACTTTGGATGAGTCCGCCGATGCTTCGCCGCGTCGGCGCCCGTGGTTCGCGGAGGTCCTGAGGCAGCTGCAGGACCCCCGGGCCGCGGCGGGCGCCGCCCGCGAGGGCGAATGAGCGCGCCGCGCCGCATGCTGCAGTGGGCCCCTCTCCGTCCCCTGCCCTCCTGCTCTGGAGCCCCTAATCGGCCGGCCGAATTTTCCCAAAGATTGGCGCGCTGTTTGGTTGTCGGACTTGTTTTTTTGCAGGCGCCCTCGGGCAGCTTGGGCGCGCTCCTTCAGGAGACCGCTGCCTCTTTTCCCCCGCATGAAGCCCCGCGGCAGCGTGCACGGGCCGGAAAGGTGGCGCATTCTCTCGCGCGGTGCCCGGCGATGGCGTGGTTCCCCCTCCTCCCCTCCGCTGCCCCCCCCCCCCCATGCCTCCCATCTCGCCCCGCCCTGGACTGCCGCGCCGGGGCGCCCCGACTGGCCGGGTGCGGGGCCTGGCAGGGCCACGCGGCCGCAGACAGGTCAGCGTGACAGCTCGGCGGCGCGCCCAGAAGCCGCTTGGATTGAGTCGGGCGTGTCTCTCCACAGGGGGACTATTGGAAAAAAAAGGCTTCTTGTTTTTTCAGAGAACAAAGTCTAGGGACTAATTTTGACTATTTCTGCGCATGTTCTTACTTTTAATTCTTCGTCCAAAATCGGCCTGTAGGGGTGGGGGGGGGAAGTTCCGACATAACGCTTGGAACATCCTCCCCCCTCGTCTGTTTCCTCCCGCTCTCGCTCCTCAGAGGCGACATGCCGGTCAGCCCTACCGTTAAGTCGGGCCTGTCCATCTACAGGGGGAATATTCCTAGATATTCAAACATAGTTTGGGGACGACGTTTTGGCTATGTTTGACAATTTTGGAGTTTTGTTTTCAGACTATGTCTTCTTTTTCGTCCAAAATCCGCCTGTAGGAGGACACGCCCGACTTAACCCTACCGGGTTCGCCCGTCTTACCGCCTCTTCTGCCTGTCTCGTCCTCGCCGCCCACCCCCCCAAGAGGCTGCAGCCCCGTCGCTGGAAAGGTTGCGGGAGCTTGGTCAGGTGCAGGCTCAGTCTGGTGTGTTCCGGCTCTTTCTCCTCCCCCATTTCCCCTTGCCGCCGTCCGAATCTGGTCCATCCACGCGCAGAGGGGGGTGGGGGGGAGGGGGGAGGGCTTCTTAGAAACACCCCCCTGCTTCTCAGAAGGCGCGGGCCTTCTCTATAGATGTAAGGCCGGCGCCTTCTAAGAAGCAGCCTCCTTCTAAGAAGCCCCCCCCCCCCCCCCCACCCCCTTATGCGCGCCGCCGACTGGTGCCATCGATGGCGCCAGTCGTGTTGAACCAATGCGTGGGTGGCCCTCGGCCGAGCTTCGCGGCAGCGCAGCGGGCGCGATCTCTGCTCACGCGGCGACGGAGGAAGAGGTAGTGTTCTTTCGGGGGCGGCAAAGAGGGGGTGATGACTAGGGGGGGGTGGACATCATGGCGTGGGCCATGATATTTCCCCAGATTTAATGGCGCCTCTTCTTATTTCATTACGTCCCTGGCCCCCCTGCTGGGCCGCGCACATGCCGCCGGTCATGATTTCACCCCCCCCTCTTGGACACCCCCCTCTTGGCCGCTCCCGATTCTTAGGATACGAGCAGAAGTCAATAGCCAAGCTGTCAGTCAAGAGAATTGTTCCAATCGACCGACCGTCAAAGCCAACGTTTCACACTCATTGCAACGGCGCCTCGCCCATGTAGTCCGATGTCTGTCCGAACGCTGTTTGCAGTTTTGCTCGACGAATTCGAAGTCGTGCCGCAGTCGGCCTGGCGATCTGAATCGCATGGCCCACATCGACGTCTCTTCACAAGCATGGCGAATGCGTCGCGTCGGGGCCAAACCGCATGCCTTTCCTGAGCGTGGGTTGGGGTGAACCCGTGTGGGGGTATGTCGGGGCCAAACCGCGCGTTTACCACGGGGCCCTCGCGGCGCCGTGCAGTTGGGGCTGCGGGCCCATGCTGCGCGCGAGCGCTTAGAGAGGTTCCATCGGGGAGCCCACCGTGCGTCGCGACCGTCGAAAGCGTCGCGTCGTTTGCCTTCACGCGCGCACAGGTGCAATGTTCGTGGGGCGCGTGCGCGTCGCAGTGGGCGCCGTTTGCGAAACGCGCGCGCGTTGCGTTCGGCGCCGTTCGGCGCACTTGGGGCCGTTGTCGGCTCCATGCTCGTCAAGTAGAGGCGTCAAGAGCGGGTTTCTCGCCAAGCGATCTCGTCAACAGTGGTTTGGTGCATCCGTGGTCGTCAAGTAGAGGCGTCAGGAGTGCCCCCCCTCCGCAGTTGGTCCGTGCTCTGCTCGCCAAGTGGAGGCGTCGAGGACCGAGCTCTTTCTGTCAAGAGCGGATTGACGGGTCCGCACTCGTCAAGTAGAGGCGTCAAGAGCGGCTTGGCGGGTCCGCGCTCGTCAGGCAGAGACGTCAAGAACAGCGATCTCGTCAAGAACGTGTAAGGGAGGGGAGGCCCGGGGCCCAGGCGTGGCTTCCTGCGGGCCTGCGGCATCCGGGCCGCCTCCTCGGGCGCGGAGGGCAAGGGATCAGCCACGCGCAGAGGGGGGTGGGGGGGAGGGGGGAGGGCTTCTTAGAAGCACCCCTGCTTCTTAGCGGGCGCGGGCCTTCTCTATAGGTGTAAGGCCGGCGCCTTCTAAGAAGCAGCCTCCTTCTAAGAAGCTTTCCCCCCTCCCTCCACCCCCTTATGCGCGCCGCCAAAGGGAGGCGGGGCCCCCAAGAAAAGCGCGATCGCAGCACCGCGGGCTGCGCCGCCAGCCCCGCTGCGGCCCGCGGACCAGCGTGGCCCGAGGCCCCCTTGCCGACGAACCAGTGGGTCTTCCCCGGGAAGGCCCCATCCAGGGCGGGCACGCGCGGCCCGTGGCGTGTGCTGCGCCCAGCCGTGGTCACAGTGGCCCGTGCCCCGTGTGACCCGCGGCCGTTGCTGCGCAATTGCTCGAGTAGGGGGTCGGCTACAGAATCAAACTTTGATTTGCTCGTCGGATCTACGGGAAGTGCGTAGAATGTTCCGTAGATAGACGAACGTTATATGTTTTTGGCAAGTTAGACAAGACTATCAAGGTTGGAGCGACTCAATTCTGCAGTAGATCCCTTACTGGTATTGTGTTTCGTTGGCCCTTGGCGTTTTTTTGTACTTCGTGTATGGCTCGCGGTGGATAGGTCGGGAAGACCGCTGGATTCTCACGATGCCGAGTTCGGTTGGGAGTCCAGTGCACGCGCCCTCGCGCGCACCTGGAAACCTTGTGTTCGACGTGCAGACGCGGGATCAGTGCTTGCGGGGAGTAGCGGTCGCAAGGATTGTTTTTGACGGACCTAGCGCGTTGGCCGAGCGTATTGGGATTTGGCCTTGGAAACAGCGTTGCTCCCCAGCGACCTCCAAGCCATCGGCCCCGCCCATTGCCCAACGATCGGGCCTTGTTGGGACCGCCCAGCCCCCAGGACATGCCAGAGCTCCCGATGGTCCGCTCTTGGTGTCGGTCGGGCTGTCGTGCCACCTCATACCAACCGAATATCGGCAGATGTCGCGCCACTTGCGGCAGTGCACTATCGTTAGTTGCGCTGTATTAGTTACGTGGTGTGAGGCCTGCCTGATTATAGGAATGGTCGGTCGGACCATGGGAAGCGCGTGAACCTCGCATCCTGGTGCATTGTACTTTCTCCGTAGCGGAGCGCACGGGTCGATATGATACGATGTGTGGCATTATCGCATCAGTTATATATTGTCCTTTTATCTTCCTCCCCCCCTTCCCGTCTTCCCCAATATGGTTGGTGTTTTGCTATGTCTGGCATTGGCAAGAGTTATAAGCAGCCGATTCGCAGGACTACTGTTTTTGGCAGCCGCGGTGCCCAGCACTCTTTTTCCTCGGCCTCCTCGTCTTCCCTTCCTCCTCCGTCATCCCGTCTGTCGCAACTGCGTTGTGGATTTGCTGGTCTGGTCAAGGATCATAGCATGGATTCGCCTCTTGCAGGCTGGCTTGTGCGGTGCTCCCGGTTTGTTTTGCCATTTCTTGTGTCGCAGTGTGGTTATCTCACCCGTGGTGTCTTGTTTGGAAAACACAGTTTAAGTTCGGATAGCGTACCACGCTGCCCGCTCGATCATGGCACCTCGGCGAGATTTATGACATCCACAGCAGAATCCCAACGCGGCGCTTTCGTAGGCGAGTTCGCCGCAAGATCGGCTCCCAGACCCCCCGCGCAGGGCCCGACGGGGAGAGAACCGGGCCCGACAGCGACGGGGGCGACGTCAATCGCGACGCCGTTTTTCTGAGAGTGCTACACGGGGACAGCGGCGACGATGACGACCCGTTCGGCCGCGAGACGACGACGGCGGCGGGTGTTGCGACGACGATAGCGACGACGACGACGACCACCACCACCACCACGACGATGACCACGACCACGACGACGACGACGACGACGACGACGACGACGACGACGACGACGACGACGACGGCGACTAATGCGACCCCAAGAGAGCGGGCGGGCTTGCTGGAGGCCTCGATGGCCGCGCCCAGCGCCGCGGCCTTCGCCGCCCCGCTCGCCCTGAAGGCAGGCCGCCGTTCGGGAAGCCCTCCCGCAGGGCTGGCGGCGGCGGCGTCGACGCCGACGAACACGACGAACACGACGACGACGACGACGACGACGAATACAACGGCGACGTCGACGACGACGACGACGACGAACACGGCGACGACGACGGCGACGGCGTTGGCGACGGCGGCGGCGGCGGCGGCGAGTCCACGGTGCGGGGTTGGCGACGACGATGGTGGCAGCAACGATGACGACTACGGCGGATGTAGCGATTGCTGTTACGGCGGCGGTGGCCTTTTGAGGGGGAGTTTTGCCACGGGCGGGCGTCTGAGCGAAGCCACGAGAGCCGTTCGACCTCCTCCTTTTCCTCCTCCTCCACCTCCCCCTCCTCTTCCTCCTCCCCTTCCTCCTCCTCTTCCCCCTCCTCTTCCTCTTCCCCCTCCCCCTCCCCCTCCTCGCTTCCGCTGGGACCTTGCCCTGGGAGAATTGTAAGGCCTGGCCCTGCCTTGCCCTCTCAATCCTCCGCCGATCTTGGGCTTTAGCCCCTGACCGTGCCACGAGGGCGTGTAATACACCGATCCTGGGCTCGGGGGGGCTGTCCAGCATCGGTGTGTGTGTGTATACAGAGCGTCTTGCCCATACCCTCCATCAATCAGGCGATCGCAAAAATGGATTAAGTTGGCGTGGATTAGCGACGGGTCCCGTTTCAAGGGGAAATCGCGGATTTCCGCCGCCGAGCGAGGCGGCGCCGGCCGCATTTTGGGGAGGGCACTTCCCCCGATCCATGGATGTGGCGACCGCGCGCCTAATACATGAATCGCTAATCCATGTTTGCGCGCCCCCGAATCAAATGCGGCCGTCACTGAACCCCCCCGCTGGTCATCCTGAACGAGAGCGTGGTTCCTACGTGTCGAGGGCGCGGCGTCTGAATAACTTGCAGTGATGTCGCGGCACAGCCCGCTAGTATCAAATTGGGGCAGCGGGGAGTCTTCACAAGAATCACCATGAAAAATTCAGGAGCCTGTGAATCAGCCGTAAGAGGAGAAGAACAGGGAGGAGGAGCATGAGGGAGGGAGGGAGGGAGGGAGGTAGGAGGAGGGGAGGAGGAGGAGGACGAGAAGGAGGAGGAGGAGGAGGAGCAGCAGGAGGAGGAGGAGCAGCAGGAGGAGGAGGAGCAGGAGGAGGGGGAGGAGGGAGAGGGTGAGGAGGAGGAGGAGGAGGAGGAGGAGGAGGAGGAGGAGGAGGGCGACCTCCCACCCCTGCAGGCCCCTGCGTACCACGCGCAGCCCCCGCCAGCGACGCACGCCGACTCGCGAGCCCCGCGGACGCAGCAGGCTCCCCGCGCGCGCGGGCGCGGGCGGCAGAGGGTCGCGGCTGGCTGGGCGCGCCGCGGCCGTCGACGCCTCGGGGTCGGCCCGCGGCGTCGTCGGCGACTGCGCCGTGGAGGTCGTCACCGTCGCCTTCGCCGCCGCGGGCCCACCCCGGGGCCTCGACGACGGCGACGACGACACCGACGGACTTCCTCCGGGGGACCTCAAGAAAGAGGAGGAGCAGGAGCAGGAGCAGGAGGAGGAGGAGAGAAGGACGAGGAGGAGGTGGAGGAGGAGGAAAAAGAGGAGGAGGGGAGGAGGGGGAGGAGGAGGAGGAAGAGGGGGGGGGGGAAAGGGGAGGGAGGGAGGGAGGGAGGGAGGGAGGGAGGGAGGGAGGGAGGAGGAGGAGGAGGAGGAGGAGGAGGAGGAGGAGCAGGAGAAGCAGGGGGAGCAGGAGCAGAAGAAGGAGGAGGAGGAGGAGGAGGAGCAGCAGCAGCAGCAGCAGGAGGAGGAGGAGGAGGAGAGGAAGAGGAGGAGGAGTAGGAGGAGGACGAGGAGGACGAGGACGAGGACCCCGAAGGGAAGAGGATTCCGCAAGAGGAAGAGAAGAGCCCACCAGACAACCCATGCCTGGAGGGCTGGTGGCACCGAGTAGATATCCGCTTCGAGCTACAGCGCCATCAGAAAGCGACCCGCTACGAAAATATGTCCACGGGATGGGGCCGAGGACTCTGACGCTCTTCCCTTCTGCGGAGGGGGGGGGCGTCGCCGCGGTCGGATCTCCTCGCGAGTTCGGTTAGAGGCCCGCTCCAGGACAGGGCGGGAGGCGATCTTGACAGGGCTCGTTGCGATTCCCCCGATCCGATTCGAGTCGATTCCGATGGGTTCCGATTCCGATTGGAGTCGATTTCGGATTCGATTCCGGACTCCGATTGCTAAAAGGCTTATTAGTTTGCCGATTTCCGCCGATTTGACTTGTCTCGATTCGGCTGCCGAGTTTCTGCTGATCCGATTCATGTCGATCGCCGAGCCGACGTATCGATTCGAGTCTAGGCTCTACTGTCTTGACGGGGGAGGGGCACGAGCCGAGGAGGAGGCGGGGGCGGTGCAGAAGCTGTGATCGGTTCTGGGCGGTCTGGTGCGATGATGTCTCATTGGTTCTAGGCATTTTGGGAGGGTATTCGCGAGAGTTCTCTGGGAGGTTCAGGCGGAATGGCAGTGGCGGTGCCAACAGTGCGTGGCAGTCAGTGGCGGTGACAGTGGAAGTGATCGTGATATCAGCGGCGATGGCGGAGGAGGAAAGAGGACGAGCAGGAGGAATAGATTAAGGCGTAGACGAAGGAGGAGGAAACGGAGGGGGAAAGAGGAGAGTCAGATGACGACGGAGGAAGGCTGACTATGGGGAGTTGGCTCATGCGAAGTGGCGCGTTCTCCATGTCGTCGACGTCCCATCTTCGCTGCCCTCCATTCAAACAGCTTTTCGAGCCGCACCCAGCCGTGGCGACGGGAATGCCCAGAAGCGATCCAAACAAACGGCAGAACGATGAAGCCGTCCTCCTTGCGTTTGTTGTCGCCGTCCTCGCTTTTTTGCTTCGGCGCTGCAGTCTCCAGGAGGGGAAAAGCACACAGACAATCACAGACACCATCAGATGTTGACTTCAAGAAAATATACGAAACTATGGTAGGGGGAAGGCGAAATGTAGAGACTATCCGCAAACATGGGGAGCCCTGGGATTCTTTCATACGAATGTATGGATATCTATATATATATACATATATATACATATATATATACATATATATATGTGTGTGCATGCGTGTGTGCGTGTGTGTGTGTTGTGCTGTGCTGTGCTGTGCTGTGCTGTGCTGTGCTATGTTTGTGTGTATGTGCGTGTGTGTGTGTGTTTCTGTGTGTGTGCGTGTGTGCGTGTGCGTGTGCGTGCGTGCGTGCGTGCGTGCGTGCGTGCGTGCGTGCGTGCGTGCGTGTGTGTGTGTGTGGTGTGGTGGTGTGTGTATGTGTGTGTGTCTGTCTGAGGGTGCGTGTGTGTCTGAGGGTGCGTAAGTGCAAGTGCAAGTGCAAGTGCACATGTAAGTGTAAGTGTAAGTGTAAGTGTAAGTGTAAGTGTAAGTGTAAGTGTAAGTGTAAGTGTAAGTGTAAGTGTGCTCCTGGGCCACTTCAAATTTGTCTTGTGCCAGCGGCCCCCATGGTGTCGACCCCTTCCTCGGGGCAAGCTTTCCACTCTGAGCCGCGTTCTGATGGCAGTTCCCCGCGGCCTGGAACGGCCGCCAGCGGCCGAAAATCTCGAGAGCGGCAATGAAATGCCGATACCGCCACGATTTCTTGCGACGCCCAGATCTGAGGGCCGTCCTCGTCGCCCTCCTCGCCCGTCGCCGGCCGCAAGCAGCCGCCCCCGCCGCGGAAAACATCACAGACCAGAGATGCCGTCTCTCCGCGGCATCCCTCGAGGCAGACCGGCCTCTCCGAGACGGCCCCAGGACCCGAAAATTGCTCGACTCGTCCCTCCCAAATGGGCGCGGCCCTACGACCAGTGGGGCCGGATGGACGCTCGCTCGCTCGCTCGCCCAGGACCCGAAAATTGCTGCGGCGTCTGCAGAATCGGAAGCCCAGGGGGAGAAGGCCACGTGTCCGAGGAGGAGGGGGAGGAGGAAGAGGAGGAGGAGGAGGAGGATGCGGAGGAGGGGCATTGTCGAGGAGGAGGAGGAGGAGGAGGAGGAGGAGGAGGAGGAGGAGGAGGAGGGGGGTTGCCGAGCGGCAAGAGGAGGAGGGGGAGGAGGCGGAGGAGAAAGAGGAGGAGGAGGAGGAGGAGGAGGGGAGGGGGAGGGGGAGGAGGAGGAGGAGGAGGAGGAGGAGGAGGAGGAGGAGGAGGAGGAGGAGCAGGAGGAGGAGGAGGAGGAGGAGGAGCAGGAGGAGGAGGAGGAGCAGGAGGAGGAGGAGGAGAAGGAGGAGGAGGAGGAGGAGGCGGCGGGCGCGCCTGGACCTCTCGGGGCCGCCCTCGCCGCTCTCGGCCGCCCTCGTCGCCGGCCGGCCGCCAGGCGGCCGGCGGCGCCTCGTCCCTGGCCTGGCTCGCCGTGGGCTCGGCGGCGGGGGCGGCCGCGGCCGCGGCGCAGCGGCGCAGGGCGGCGCGTCGTCCGTCGCCGTCGCGGTCTTTCAGGAGCGAATGAAGGACGTACACGTACATGAATCCACGCTGGTTTCGAGAGTACGCATTGCTCGAAAGTTCGTATCACGCGGCCGGTCTCGCAGATCGAGGGGCCGTGTTCATGTACATAGCTGGGCGCGTACGTCCTTTGTGGGCTCCCTAGTCTTGGCATGCAGCGAGCGGCGTCGGGGTCCGAGGGTATTGCGCCGCGCTGCGCCCGAATAATACTACGAACATGGTTCTCGTGCTATCTGTTTTAAAAACTATGTTTGAATACTCCTCCTGTAGAGGGGCACGCCCGACTTAGCGCTACTCCACGGGCCTCGCCAGAAGTAGCACGGGTAGCATGGGTCCTGAAGTTGCATGGGTCTCAGGCAGCATGGGTCCTGAAGTTGCAGCAGGTTCGCGCGGCGTTGACGCGGCGGCGACCCCAGCACGGCCGTGCAAGGTTGAACGCCGTCATCGGCCCAGAATCGGCCGATATCGACAGATTGGCGATATTCGAACCCTGCGATTGTTCAAGGTTGAAAGATCCACGCGGCGTCAGAAACCAACGCCAGCGACATCGCGACGCGAGCCAGCCGTAACGGATTGTCATCCTTCTCGCCGTCGTGGTGACAGTGTCGGCATCGTCGTCTTCGTGGTGGTCGGTATTTCCGTCGTCGCCGCCGTCCGTTTTCTTGGTCGTTGACTTCGCCGCTCCTCCTCCACATCCCATGCACATTCTCCATTCTCCCTCCGCCTACACTTCTCTCCTCATCCAGCTCCGCCACCTGTAGATCAACGTCAGTCATTATGCTTCTCAGTCCCTCGTGGTTGCCCTTGCCTCTCTGCGCACCCTACTTCAACCCTTTTCCCTCCCGTCAGACGTCCGTGTCCCTCACAGTTGCATGTCCAAGGTTTCGTATCAATGTTGATGATATTTTGCAGGACAACGTTCCTCACGGTTGATCTACCCTCGAGCTAGTGAGGCTCAGGGAAGACCCCATCGCGCAACAACCCGCGGCCACGTATTGCGTAGAGAAGAAGCAAAGGGATTGAACCGGATTGACCAGTTCGCGATGTTCGCTTAAATCAGAATCGAGAAGTCAGAGTCCATTTCGAACAACCATTGTGCGGCAATGAAGGCTTAGCAACCTTGAAATTCAAATTCCAGCATATGGGGTAGCGAAGCTGCACTTCCGTCAAGGACAGTGATTACATGAGATCATTGCGACGCAGGGTGCAACTTGGAATTTCGAGATCCCCAGGCACGAATACTTCGAAACGCCATCGAGGTGCCAAAAGGCGAAGGTGGACATCGCTGTGCAGCAAGTTTTGGACGTGCTCGACACCACAGCGCTGGTGGCACATGAGAGGGGGAACTATCAACTCAGTCGAGGTCAGTGCAGGAGTGTACCCCGTTTGGTGAGGCGACAGGGTTGACTAAGGACGTGTCATCGCTCGGACGTGTGCATTTTTCCTTCGGCGAGGAACATCGAGGAGCATCCTTCATCATTTGGCGAAAACAACACGCACGAAACCGAAAAAAACAAAGGGAATGGACATCCGAGCGATGGCGAGAGGAAGCACATGCGACTAGAATGGAATAGCGGCAAGCATTCAACCACGCACTGGGCTGCCTTGGGATGACAGCAACGAGGCGGAGCACACCGAGTTGGTTGGACTAAGCTGTAAGCACGAATATATCCCGAGTCCAAATGCAACAGAGCTGTCACAACATGAAGTTGACCAGCGTTTGGATTGTATGAATCGCTACTCTCTTCAGCGGGGGGTATGCGACAAGCTTTACAGCTCATAGTGAGACCAGCAATCAGTTGGGTAAGACCGATGATTCCATAGAGTCATGGCCAAGGTGATGCGAGTGATGACAGCATAATATTGTGAGGCAAGATTGCACCTTGCGTGTATTGAAATATGAAGCGGTTGAACTATCAGCAACGTTTTCAGTACGATGAATACACGATCTGAACGGTCACGGCCACCCCGTTATGCTCTTAGCATGGCCGCGCTCCAGCGCGTGCTGCAGCTTCTCGTCCCATCTCCTCGCCCCCCGATGCCCTCCTCCGTCCTCCTTGTCCTCTTCCCCTCCCTTCATCGGCCCCCGTCCCTGCTCTCCTCCTCGTGGTCGAGGTGAATCTCGCGATCTCATTGGCAGTGGTGATGGGCGGCCTCATGCTTCACAGGGTCGGCGGCTGAAGCAGCTTCGTCACTGCACGTGGACCTCAACACTGCGGTCACATTGTCGGACCGAGGGAAAAGATCCAGGTCGGTTCGGGGAGGGTACCCCAGTGTTTTTCGTGTTCGTTGGATGTTCTTGTACATCTTGGCTGGCGGAGGGTCTCATGTTCCTGAAGGATGTTAGAGTGCCCTAGGTCCGACTGTAACATGGACCTCAACATTGCGGTCAAGAAGTCCCGAGCGTTGGCCGACATGCCATACGCCAGGGCCGAGCGCCAAAGCCGTTTTTGCAACGGCAGCCTGGCGCCCAGGCCGTGCGGGGCGAGCGCAACCTCGGCGTGACCTTCGCCTGCTGGAACCGCATATCGGGAGGGGGAAAACACACAGACACAACTAATCGTCGATTCCAAGGAAATTGGAAAATATTGGATCCCCCGTGAGAATGGCCGGCGCGCGCGACGAGGTGCGACCCGGAGGGGCGGCGGGGCCCTTCGAAGTACAAAAACCCTACCAGACAGCACTTTGCATTTTAGCACGCCTCAGCGAGCTAGAGAGCAAAGTGGCGGTTTCCTCGGGTAGCCTGCCTCCTGGAGCGAGTTGTCCATGCCGCGTGAGCTTCTCATGGCGTCCAGGTCGGATCAGGTATGGTGGATGGGGGATCATAGTGGCTGTCTTCGCTCAGGCGAGCTGTTCCTGGACGGGTCGCAGTGCGAGGGCGAGCACGAGCGCTGCGCCAGCGTCGGCTGGTCGGTTGCGACGCTTCACCCCCGCGATGAGGGGCTCTTCATGGGGATTTCGGCCATGATGGCCTGCGCGTTTTTGAAAATCAGCGGCGGCGAGCTGTCGGCCCTCATCGCGGCGCCGCGGCTTGGCCCTCCACCAGCGACGGCGGCGGTGGGCAGCAACTTCGCTTTCCCAGGCACGCGTTGGAGGTCGGCCGTGGCAAGACCACCTAGTACGCGCACGCCTGGTCGCAGTTGTGGTGAGAGCTGTGGAGGCTGCTGGACGAGTTCGGAGGCCTTGGTGAGCACGGGCTGCTGCCCCGAAAGGTGCCTGCTCATCAGGCCCGCCGCCAGGTTGCCAAGGGCAAGATGAGCTGCCGCAACTAGCACGGCATCCAGCTCGCGGACAGAGCGGCCGACAGCACGACCGCACATGTCAGGCTGGACCTTCCTGGACAGCAGCAGCTCAAGGCCGCCAGCAAGATGGTCGAGGGCGTGGGCGTGCGGGCCTCTGCAGTGGGCGCGGCGCTCGGCGGTGCGAGCACGACCCACCGCGTGGCCAAGCCCAGACAAGCCAGCCCCAAGAAGGCCCCGGCGCCCGTTGCGTCAGAGCTGGAGGATGCTCTTCGTGGAGCTGCGGGCGCCGAATGGCGCGAGCGGCGCAGGTGGTCCGAACGGCGCAGCGAGCGCCGTGTCTCCATCAATCCTTCCGCGTCGGCTGCCAAATCGTGCCCGAGGAAGGACAGCACGGCAGCGCGCGACCCGATCACCGTCAAGCCTAGCAAGGACGCGTGCTGGGTCAAGGACCTGGCGGTTGTGGCCTGCCTTGCCCGTGGGGCCACACCACAGGGGCGGCCCCAGCTCATTCAGCCAGGCCCTGCGGGGCGCCCTGGACGCAACAGCTCCCTCAACGGCCGCGGGAAGCCACCGCGCAGCGCGCGGAGCGAAGAAACCCAGGATACCCTGACGAGAAACAGCCAGTTTCTTGTAGGGGTCCACATGCGAACCCTACCCCTACCCCCCACGATTTCTGAGAGGGAGTGTGGGGTTCACTTCTTTCGGGGTGTCACGAGCGAAGTGAACCCCACCCTCCCCCTCAAAAATCGTGGGGGGTAGGGGTAGGGTTCGCATGTGGACCCCTTTCTTGATCAGGCGGGCCAAGCGGCGCACCGTAACTCTGGCCGAGGACGCAGCGCACACGGGACGCCCGCCGTGCGCCCGAGGCAGCGTCCGCCGCTGCCCGCCCCGTGCGCCGCCGCCCTCCGGGGCGAGGCGGGCAGCCGCATGCTCCGGACAGTGTTCCCCTGGCTGTCCCCAGGATTTCTATGGGCGGTCAAAGTGTAACGTCTGGAAAGATGGGGCCTCGATCCCTACCCAGGTCAGGTGGGAAAAAACACAGACACAATGAATCGTCGATTTCCCAGAGAAAATATGGGAAAGTAAGGGAGATGGGGGGGAAGACGAAAACCCAAGAAGATATGGGAAATATTGGAAATCCTGTGAGTTGTGTCTATTTGTCTGTGTGTCCCAGGGCACCATTATTTGGGTTCCTTACGACAGCGGCCCGACTGGGTATCCTCGGATTGCGGGGACTCTCCGACTGCCAACGCCCCCCGGGGGGCGAGCTCAGGCCGCGGGGCGGCCGCGGAGAGCCAGGGACGGTCCGCCCCCCCAAGGCCTGACACCCGCCGTGCGCCGCAGCCAGGTGTGTGTGAAGCCCGCTCACTTCCCTATCACATCCCTTCCGCAACCGTATTGGCTCAGGTTTTGGCAAGCTGAACTTGGTGCACTGCTCGCTGCGCAGTGCCCAGGAAAAGAAGCCTCCACCAACGGACCCCATACAGGAACGGCCCTTCGGCCGTCTCCCTGAATACACACCAGATGGACTTCAATCGGGCTTGTCCCTCTACAGGAGGACTATTCAAAAATAGTCCAAAGATGCTCTGGGGACGATCTGTTGACTATTCTTGACCTCTTGGGGGTATGCTTTGCCTATTTCCATGAGCTTTCGCCCCAAATCCGCCTGTAGGGAGGGGATGCCCGACCTAAAGATGGACCAACGCATCTTTCTGGCTCTCCCTGCATAGCAGCCAGCTGTCTCGGCGGCGCACCGCGCCAATGGTGATGTGGCAACATGCGGGGGAGGAGCGCGCAACCCGAAGAACCCCGACGGCATGACGACGAGCGCATGTCAGGCGATTGCAAACATGGATCAAGGGGGCGTGGATTAGCGACGGGTCCCGTTTCCATTGGAAATCGCGGATTCCCGCCGCCGAAGCAGGCGGCACCGGCCGCGTTTTGGGGAGGGCACCTCCCCCGATCCATGGATTTGGCGACCGCGCGCCAAATCCATGGATCGCTAATCCATGTTCGCGCGCCCCCGAGAATGTCCACGCCAAGAAAAGAAGGTTGCGTACCGCACGGGGCAACGCAACAACGAGGCGAGGGCTTCTGGCGAGGGTTTCTTACGGCCGCGCCCGCAGTGCAGAGGGCCCGCGCGGTCGTCAGTGGGGGATTCAGAGTCGCTGCGCATTTTTGGAACTCGGGTCGTTCTCTCCGAGGACGTCTCGGGCGACTGGGGCCGGCAGGGTCGCAAGACCGTGCGGTGACGGACCGTCTAGGGACTTCGAGGTCATTACAGGGTCCAGTCTCCGCACCGTTTTGGGCGTCTCCGTACCGTTTTGGGAGCCCGCGTTCCACGAAGGGCTCCGAGGTGGTGCCAGATGGGCACGCCTATCTGTGCATTGCCAAGTAGCTATGCCCCTCCCCTCCTCCCCCTCCTTCCCCCGCCACCTCCCTCCCCCCCCTCGCTCTGGCTGCTCTCACCCTGCAGGCCCTGCAGAGCAAGGCTCGAGAGTGCCCACACGGAGTCAAGTTGGAAACGTGTCACCCGACACCAACACCCCAACCATGCCAGAGGCAATGGTAAAGCATCGGTAGATCTAGCCGCTACGTTTGCGGAGGCGTCGGTCCCAGGGTGGCGGCACTCCCTTTCCTCCCGTTCCCCAGGCGGACCACGAAGTGGCCCACGAGCGCCCAAGTTCAGAAGAGGAGAAAGTACTGATACCGCTACCTTTGCCTCGTTTCCCCTTTTTGGGTCTCCTGGGGGGTCCTCGTCGCCACTGCTGGACTCGCTTCGAAATCCTAGTCAGAACGCACCCGAGAAACGTACACCAGAGGAGGAAATCCAGGGAGTACCGGTATCGGTAATTACTTTTGGTCTCCCTACAAGTTTGGCCAGGCGCACAGAGGGGCAGGGGGAGGAGGGAAGGATTCTCAGAAGCACCCATGTTTCCTTAGAAGGCGCGGGCCTCGTCTGTAGATGAGAGGCTGGCGCCTTGAAAGAACCAGCTTCATAAGAAGCCTTCACCCCTCCCCCTACCCCCTTTGCGCACCGCCAAACAAGTGCATCCATCTACCAGGCGGACTAGGCGCTGTTGGTCTGGGCGCCCGCGGCTGCGCGCAGCGCCCAACTTCGCGAATCAAAAACGACGACGACGACGACGACGACGACGACGACGACGACGACGACGACGACGAGGACGCCGGCATCAATTTACCAGTGTGGGGGAAGCCCCGACCGCCGCCCACACCCGGCCGCACGCCACCGGGCACCTGCGGCACTCCGCGCGCCGCGCGCCCTTCTGCCCCGGGGCTGCCGCGGCCCCCCCCCCGCGCCACAGGCGGCCGCCTGCCGCCGCGCCCGGTGCGGCAAGTGCGGCTGCGGCGAGAAGCCGCCGACGCCCGCCGAGGCGTTCGCCGCCGAGGCCGTCGGCGAGGGCGCGCCGGCCGACGCCGAGGCCGCCGCGCTCGGGGAGCAGGGGGGCAGGGGGTCGCTGCAAGCGGGGGTCAGCTAGGGCCCGGGCGCCCGCTCTTTGCAGGATCCTGCACAGCCCGGTCCGCACTGACCCGGGCTGGCGCGCAGGATCCTGCAGGATCTTGCAAGGCTTGATTGGCCCGGGTTTGGATCGACCAAGACCAGTAGATTCAAGCAGTGGCGAAGCGTTCTGGCTCGCCTACAGTCCTACCAAACAATGTTCCAAGAACCTCTTGTGATCTGCACGGAATGTTCTTAGAACAATCATGGCGGAGTCTGTCTTGGTTTATCGCATCGGGTGTATGTTCTACGAACATCGTTTTTGTTATTCGAACATTCTTGGGTTCTAAGAACATTTCGTGGTAGGACTATAGGAATGCCGGGACGGTCGGTCCCTGCTCAAAGGAGGAGGAGGGGGATTGTCGAAGAGCAAGATTTGCATCATTATAACAGATGAGAGCTCCACGCGGATTCGGAGGATCGGCAGTTGGACAGACTTGGCGGCGCCTTTGGCGCGCTCCGCGCTCCAGGGAGAAGGTCGCAGCGCTGGTCCAAGAAATCCGCGCGCACCTACGAAAGTTCATGTTTATGCCGCCCTTTATTCCTCGAGACCTGCAGGCGAAGAACGGTATGGCAAAAACATGAAACTTCGGGCACGCTTGCTCCAGGGCGGCTGATATTTGTACCAGATTATTCTCCTATGGTTGCAGGTGCGGGCACATTTTCCCAGCCGCCCTGGGACATCCTTCCTCAATCGTGATAAACTGTGTTCTGTACCGCTTTTCGCCAGCCCAGAGGAGGGCAAATGATCGACGTGTTCGAGACCACGGCCCCAAGGAAACCCAAGATCGAACAACAAAAGACGGCATAAGCATGACCTTCTGGAGCCCCTCGCAGAACTTCTGGATCGGCACTGAGCCCCCGGGAGGGCGCCGGAGGCGCCGCCAGGGGCGACCAGCGCCGATCCAGGGAACCCACTCCTCCTCCTCCTCCTCCTCCTCCTTCTCCTCCTCCTCCTCCTCCGATCCTGGGAGCGCCAAAAGTTTACGTATGGGCCCCGTCTGGGCCGTGCTTTCTTCCATGTGAAACGACGGCCCCGGGGAAGGCCAAGGGGAGAGGTAAGAAGAGGAGGAGTGCAGGGACAGGGACAGGGCGCTGTCGCCGCGTCTGCGCGCGGAGCGCGCGCCTCCAGGGCAGCGGGGGGTGGAGAGCGTGGCCCGCCACTGCACGTTGATTTCTGTTCAAGCTGCTCGTGATGCCGTCGCCAACGACGGGGGTCGAGGATGTTGAAGCTCGCCCTCCTCCTCGGGAGAAATTCCAGAATACTCCTCCTCCTTGAGGCCATGGACGCTCCTCCTCCTCCTCCTCCTCCTCCTCCTCCTCCTCCTCCTCCGCTCAGCCTTCTTCTCCTCCTTCGCAATCCCGCCGAAGCCGTCGGATTTTCAGATGTGCACGCTCCTCTTCCTCCTCCCCCAGAGGAATAAACACTGCACAAGCATAAACTGGCGGAGGTCCGCGCGGAGTTCTTGGATCGGCGTGGGGGCCCAGCGCCGATGCAAAAACTCCGCGCGGACCTCCGAAGGTATGTTGCTGTCGTTTGTTCAATTCCCCTGGAAGAGGAGGAGGAGGAGGCGGAGGAGGAAGAGGATGAGGAGGAGGCGGAGAAGGAGGATGAGGAGGAGGAGAAGAGGAGAGGGAGGAAGAGGAGGAGGAGGAGGAGGAGGAGGAGGAGGAGCGCCCATAGAACGCCACTCCGAGTTTCTTAATAGCCGTCGGGGGGCCGTCACCCCCGCCGACAGCCCGACATCGACCCCCGTCGCGGGCAGCCACCGCGCGCCGACGGCGCTCTGACCCCCGTCGCTGCGCGACGACGAGGCGAGTTTGACCCCCGTCGGAGGGATACCCCCCTACGCTTAATAAGACACCCAGAGTACAAATCAGTTGCTAAAGTCCGCCCAGCGCTGAAAAAAGAGCGCCGATCTCTGAAACGTCCGACGGCTTTTGTTGCCCTTCTGCAGTCTTCGGAGTCCCCAGGCCTGGAGACGAGGAGGCCTCCCGGGATTTGCACCATGCCAGGGCCCAGCAGGGCTCTTGGCCAGCCAGCACGGTGGCGTGCAGGTGCCTTCTGCGGGTGGCTGTCCCCGAGTCGATCGATTCGAGGATGTATGGCGATGTCTGCGCGCTGCGTCGAGCGACTCGACTGTATGAGCCTCCGTGGGGCGACTCGCCGCCCCGGCTGACGACGGGGGTCGACCCTGTCGGTGCGATGTTGCCAGTGGTGCATCGATCTGTCATTCCAGGCTGCCTCTGAGCAGCCAGTTCCAGTGGGGGGTCGACTACAGCACCCCCCACACCTGATTTTCCGCCGATTCTACGAACGAATGCGTGAAATGCTTCGTATATCTACGGAGCATTCTGCGCCATGCTCGCGGATTCGACGAAACATATTTGGGGTATATCAATTGCGTAATCGATCCCCTACTCGACCAGTGGGGAGGTGGGGGGAAGGACGGAGGGGGAAGGGGAGAGCAGCAGGCCAAGCAGCAACACCAGCAGTCTTGACGAGGCGAGGATGACGATGGCGAGGACCCCGCTGCGTTGTGAACGGCACAACTTCGTTGCAAAGACATGGTCGGAGCTGCCGAAGGGCAGGAAGCGCGTGTTGCGGCGAAGCCGTGACACTGGAGGGCGCAGGACAGACTAATAGAGAGAGCGGAAACAGGTCGAGCGGCTCCATCCTTCAGTGCGAAGCAGCTGGTTCCTGCCGGGTGGTACACCTCCTCGGGGCCCCCGTCCCGTACTCTTGCGGTGTGGGCCGGCGGGACCCGGAACGAGGCGGGCCCCCGGGGCCCGAGGTGCTGGAGCCGCGGGCACTCGCACGAGCACGCGAGGGAGCGAAGGCACGAAGGAGGAGGGGAGGAGGAGAAGGCGAGTGCGCTCGCGGGCCCAGAGTCTGATGGCCCAGCGGACGGCAATCTCTCGAGATTGTTGCCCGGAGCGCTCTGGACCCGCCTCGGCGCCAAATGCCTCTCGGGGGTCGTTGTTGAAGGTGCCCCTGGCCCAAGGTGACCCCCCGCTTGCAGCCCCTGGGGCCCTCTGGGCCTCGCGAGGGGTGCTATCTGGAGGCCGTGGGGGCCTCCTGTGAAATCCTAGGGGGGCGCCTTGCAGCAGCCAGCTCCCGCCGAGTCTGGGTCGGGCGGGGCCGTGACGAGGACAGATCCGGCCAGAGCGAGCTGGAACGCTCTCGGGGCCTTCCGAAGCGCTCCGAGAAGGCCGCGGCGCCCGAGACATCCTGCAGAGCCGCTGGATCTCAGAGATTTGATCTGTCCTCACCCAACTGTATTTTCGTCTTGGCTGCGTCTTGCTGGAAGATTCCCGAGGGTCCCGGCCCCGATGGTGTTATGCAGTACAGTGGGGGCGTGCATCAAGAAATTGACTGCTTTTCGTCAGGGCACCCTGGGTTTCTTCGCTCCACGCGCTGCGCGGTGCCTTGCAGTGGCCGTTGAAGGAGCTGTTGCGTCCAGGGTGCTATGGGCCCCCCCCACTTGCATCTAGCGCCAGCGGGCTTCAGGGCTGAGTTTCTTGCGAGGGTTTCTTGCGGCCGCGCCCGCACTGTAGAGGGCCCCCGCGGGCGTCAGTGGGGGATTCGGGGTCACCGCTCATTTTTGGAACTCGGGTTGGACGTTTCGGACGACTGGGGCCGCCAGGGTCCCGAGACCGTGCGGTGACAGACGGTCCGGGGATTTCGAGGGTTTCTTGCGCCCGCGCCCGCACTGCATCCTGGCTGCGTCTCGGCGCGGCCGCGCCGAGGGCCGTCCCATGACTGCCCCAGAGGGACCTCGGCCCCGCGAGCGGGCGCGGCCGCCCCCCCTCCGCTGCGGCGAGGAGCAGTTCGTGCTCGACGTGGTCAACCACCGCACCCGCCGCGGCGCGGCCAGCGGGACCATCGAAGCGGGCAACTTACGGAACGAGTGGGTGCGATGCCCAGCATCGAAGAGGAAACATCGGCATGCACATAAACTGCTGGCGCTCCGCGCGGGTCCAAGAGGTATGAGTCCAGCGCGGGTCCAAGACATCCGCGCGGAGCGCCAACAGCTTATGTTTGTGCCGTGCTTTTCTTTTTCTACAGCAGGAGTTCCCGTTCATTTTGATCAGTGGTCGTTGTCCGCGCCGCAGCGGACGTTGCTCATGGAAGAGAGAAGAAGTCGCCTGCCCAACAGCGGCCGTCGTCGGCTTTGCGCAATATTTGCTGTTGGGCATGGCAGCCACTTGTTGTAAGTCGGGCGTGTCCCTCTGCAGGAGGAGTCTCCAAAAATAGTCAAAAGATGGTCCGGGGGCGATGCTTCGATCCTTTGCTCTGACCAGTCTTGCACATTCTGTTTGGCCATGTTGTACGTTTGTCCTCCGAAATCTGCCTGTAGGGGGACTTGCCCGACCTAGCGCTTGTTTCGGGGGTGGACAGACCTCCTACCATGACACGTCGATCAAGGAATTGGCCGTTTTCGGTTCGCGAGAAGGCGTCGCGGCCGTCATTTTTGCGGGTCCAGGTCCGTCGGTTTCGGTCCCAGGCCGTTTTCACTAAGGGGAGGTTTGCTAAGGGAGGCTTTTCCACCGCCGACTGTTCCGTACGCCCACCTCGGGGGTCCCGAAAGGCCACCTTTGCCGCCCTCTCGGCCGCCGCCCTGCTCCTGGAGCGCCCCGCGGAGGCGGGCGGGCGGGCCCGCCGGGGTGCGGCGCCGCGTCCGCGGGAGCAGCACCGCCCCCGGCCACGCCGGTCCTTGGCCCGGGGAGGCTTGGGGGCGGCACGGGAGGGGGGCGATGACTCGGGGGGGGGATGTCATTCCCAGAGATCCAACGGATTGAAAAATTCAAGACGGCGATTCTGCTAAGTTTTTGGCCTCTAGGGGCCCTCGCCGGGCCCCAGGACCGTCAAAAAACGATTAAGGACGAAAAAACAATCCCCAGGAAAGGTTCGGGACTTCCAGGGAGCCCGTATTGAAAAAATCAAGACATCGGATGTCTGGGTTCTAGGCCTCCTAGATGGGGTCGGAGTAGATGGGGTCGGAGGATCGCGCCGCATCGTCGATGCATCGCCGACGCGGCTCGATGTGGAGCCCGATTTGCTTCACGTCCACGTCGCCGATGCATTGCCCACGTCGACGCTGCATCGCCGATGCATCGCCGATGTATCGGCGATGCGGCGCGATCCTCTGACCCCATCTACTCCGACCCCATCTAGGAGGCCTCTGATCATGGCGTGGACCATGATATCTCCTCAGATCTCATGGCGCCTCTTCTCAATTCATCACGTCCCTGCCGCCCCCCCCCGGTGCCGCGCACATGCCGCCGGCCATGATTTGCTCCCCCCCTCTTCTTGGACGCCCCCCCTCTTGGCCGCCCCCGAGAAGTGCTCGGGCGTTTTCGAACGTTTCGGGTTCGAGGTTCAAGGTTCTCACGCGTTTTCGTCTGCTTCTGGAGTTTTCAAGCCTCGGAGTGCTCTCCAGCAGCTGCGCCTCTCGCGGAGAGGCGTCCTGAGGTGCCGGGATCGTCCCGAACGGCCGCGGCGGAGGCCCGACGTATGGCCCCCCCCGAGGAGCGCGGCCAGGCAGGACCGCCCGCGATCCCATCCGATGCGATTCCTCCTCCTCCTCCTCCTCCTCCTCCTCCTTCCTCCTCCCTTCTCCTCCTCCTCCTCCTCCTCCTCCTCCTCCTCCTCCTCCTCCTCCTCGATTCGCCGGCTGGGGCCGTGACTCCGATGCGATCCGGTTCGCTTCCATTCACGGGCAGCGGCCAGGGCCAGCCGGAGCCGGGCGCGGAGATCCGATGCCGATGCGGTAGCTCTGCACGACCGAGATGGGCACGGAAAGAGTGGGTACGAGGCCCAGCAGCAGTTCCTGTTCATTTCGAACAGGACTCGCTGTCCGCGCCGCCGCGGCCTGTGTCCATTCGAGACAGGAGGCCGCCTGCCCAACAGCGGCCGCTGTTGGCTTGGGACAACATTTGTTGTTGGGCATAGTGCCCATTCTTTCCGTACCCATTTCGGGCGTCCAAAGAGAGCGCCGACAGGCATGGGGGTCAACCCAGGAGACGGGACGACGTCGTCCAGACGTGCCTCCACAGCTTGAGCGGGCAGCAGTGTCGAGTCGGGCGTGTCCCTCTACAGGAGTGTTCAAAAATGGGCAAAAAAAAGTTGTCTGGGGACGATGTTCTGATGTGCTTGACGATCTTTGATTGTTTTGTTGACTATTTCAACTATTCCTGAGTTGTCCTCCAAATCCGCCTGCAGGAGGACATGCCCCCGACCTAGCAGCGGTGGGCAAGACCAGGTACGGGCAGGACCAGATACTGGCAGCGACCGGGCCAGGACAACACGAGCCCAACGGCTCGAACGACTCGCGATGGCCAGCAGCCGCCGGGGTCACGGAATGGTGGCTACCACCCGAGCACGCCTACACATCACACGTTTGAGGCCACGGCCTCCACGCCATGCCCTATTGAGCACGTGCAGGCTCCCCAAGGGAGCGCGCACGACTCCGTCATTGGCTTCGCTCGCTTCGCTCCTCTCCCCCCGATCCTCTTTCTGCCTTTCCCCATCCCTCCGCCTCGCCTTGCACTTCCACATCCACATCCACCTACTTCCCCCCTTCTCCCCCTCCCTCGTATCCCCTTTCTCCACCTTCCAACCTACCTCTCTGCCCCCCCTCCCCTGCAGAACCAGAGTATCCCCTCTCCATGCCCCCCCCCCCCGCATTGTCATCAGGGGAAGCGGGGCAGAGTACTACGGCATGGTTACGGGGGAATGGGTATAGGATTGTGATTTCGGAAAGGGCGCTTTCTGGCGCCATTAGCATGGGGGGGGTGGGAGGGGGTTCTAACCTCCCCCCCAAAACCAGGTTTGGGGTGGGGGGTGGATTCGGGAACCGGGGCGGACCCTCTCCACCCCGGAAAAACCAGGGGGGGGGGGGGGGGGCAACCCCCGCCCACTCCCCTCCCCGGGCCCTCCCAGGGAGTTTCGAACCCCCCCACACACCCCAGCCGCCGACGACGATAACGACGATAACGACAACGACGACGACGACGACGACGACGACGACGACGACGACGACGACGACGACGACGACGGCGTCCACGACGACGACGACGACGACGACGACGACGACGACGACGACGGCGTCGTCGAAGGACGAGGGAGAGGAGCGGGGAAGGAGGATCAACAGCAGCGGGGAGGGGCGGTGGTTCAGGAGCGCGAACGGCAGTGGGCGAGAGAACGCGAAGAGGAGGGCGCGTTGAAGGAGAAGGAGAAGGGGATGGTGGAGGAGGAGGAGAAGGAAGAGGAGAAGGAGGGGGAGGAGAAGGAGGCAGAGAAGGAGGAGGAGGAGGAGGAGGAGGTGGAGAAGGACGAGGAGGAGGAGGAGGAGGAGGAGGAGGAGGAGGAGGAGGAGAGAGGAGGCAGACTGTACGCGCATCAGACTTAAGTGTCCCGCCCGCCCGACCCGACCCGCCCGATAGGGTCCGCTTGCCCGCCCCGCGCAATATGGTCTGCCCGTCCCGACCCGCCCGTCAGGGTTGTCATGTGTCTTATTGTATACGCATCAGACTTAAGTGCCCCGCCCGCCCGACCCGTCCCGCCCGATAGTGTCCGCCCGACCGGCCCGATAGGGTCCGCCCGTCCCGACCTGCCCTTCAGAGGATAGTTTCCCGCCCGACCGACCCGACACGCCCGATACGGTCAGCCCGCCCGCCCGCCGGATAGGCTCCGCCCGTCCCGACCCTCCCATTAGGGTGTTCATGTGTCATGATGTATACGTATCAGACTTTGGTGTCCCGCCCGCCCGACCCGACCCGCCCGTTAGGGTCAGCCCGCCCGACCCGCCCGATAGGGTCCGCCCGTCCCGACCCGCCCGTTAGGGTGTTCATGTGTCATTCCGTACACGCATCAGACTTAGGTGTCCCGCCCGCCCGACCCGACCCGCCCGATAGGGTCCGCTTGCCCGCCCCGCGCGATATGGTCTGCCCGTCCCGACCCGCCCGTCAGGGTTGTCATGTGTCTTATTGTATACGCATCAGACTTAAGTGCCCCGCCCGCCCGACCCGTCCCGCCCGATAGGGTCCGCCCGACCGGCCCGATAGGGTCCGCCCGTCCCGACCTGCCCTTCCGAGGATAGTTTCCCGCCCGACCGACCCGACACGCCCGATACGGTCAGCCCGCCCGCCCGCCGGATAGGCTCCGCCCGTCCCGACCCTCCCGTTAGGGTGTTCATGTGTCATGATGTATACGTATCAGACTTTGGTGTCCCGCCCGCCCGACCCGACCCGCCCGTTAGGGTCAGCCCGCCCGACCCGCCCGATAGGGTCTGCCCGTCCAGACCCGCCCGTTAGGGTTCTCATGTGTCATGCTGTATACGCATCAGACTTTAGGTTCCCGCCCGCCCGACCCGACCCGCCCGATAGGGTCCGCGCGCCCGCCCCGCGCGATAGGGTCCGCCCGTCCCGAACCGCCCGTTAGGATTGTCATGTGTCATGCCGTACACGCATCAGACTTTGGTGTCCCGCTCGCCCGACCCGACCCGCCCGATAGGGTCCGCCCGACCCGCCCGATAGGGTCTGCCCGTCCCGACCTACCCTTTAAGGTTCTCATGTGTCATGGTGTATACGCATCAGAGGATAGTGTCCCGCCCGCCCGACCCGGCCCGCCCGATACGATCCGCCCGCCCGACCCGTCCGATAGGGTCCGCCCGTCCCGACCCGCCCATTAGGGTGTTCATGTGTCATGCTGTATACGAATCAGACTTTCGTGTCCCGCCCGCCCGACCCGACCCGCCCATTAGGGTCCGCCCGCCCGACCCGCCCGCTAGGGTTCGCCCGTCCAAGCCCGCCCCGCCCGATAGGGTCCGCCCGTCCCGACCCGCCCGTTAGGGTGTTCATGTGTCATGCCGTACACGCATCAGACTTAGGTGTCCCGCCCGCCCGACCCGACCCGCCCGTTAGGGTCCGCCCGCCCGACCCGCCCGATAGGGTCTGCCCGTCCCGACCCGCCCGTTAGGGTTTTCATGTGTCACGGTGTATACGCATCAGACTTTAGGTTCCCGCCCGCCCGACCCGTCCCGCCCGATAGGGTCCGCCCGTCCCCACCCACCCGTTAGGGTTCTCATGTGTCAAGGTGTATACGCATCAGACTTTGGTGCCCCGCCCGCCCGACAGCACCCGCCCGAGAGGGTCCGCCCGCCCGACCCGTCCGATAGGGTCCGCCCGTCGTCGTCGTCGTCGACGTCATCTTCGTCGTCGTCTTCTTCGTCGTTGTCGTTGTGTCGTCGTCGTCGATAATATAGTTGTTGTCGTCTTCGTCGTCGGCGGCTGCCACCGGCGTGTAGTAGTAGGAAGGTGGGTCGAACCCTCCGGGGGGGCCCGTGGGGGGCGGTTCGAACCCCCCCCGGCGCAAGAATGTGCGTCGTCGTCGTCGTCGTCGTCGTCGTCGTAGTCGTTTGCCAGCGGCGCGTAGGGGGAGCGGAGGGGTTCGAAACCCCTTGGGGTGGCCTGGGGAGGGGGGGGGCTCGAAACCCCACGGGGGAGCCCGAGGAGGGGGAGGGGAGTCTGATCTCCGGGTTCTTTGGGGGGGGAAGGGAGGAGGGGATTGTGCAGGGAGGCGCGGATCGCGCTCCCTCGGACTCCGAGCAGCGCTTTAACATTTTGAAATTGGAGCAGAGGGAGTGTTGAAGCGTGACGAGGGTGGAGGGCGAGGAGAAGGAGGAGAAGGAGGATGAGTAGGACGATAATAAACGCTACGATCTTAGCCCATTCAAATTTCCCCAGCGTCGAAACAAACAAGAGGAGGAGGAGGAGACGGAGGAGGAGGAGGAGGAGGAGGAGTGGGGGGCGACACGGGCTCAAGGCCAGCCAATGGGAATGTTGGTCCTAGTTGAGTGAGAGATCTCCGAACTCGCACGGAGCAGCGCGTGGCGTCGCCCGGTGCACAGCGATTTCTGCGAGGCCGCGCCACCGATGCTGCAGTCTCAGCATCACCTCCGCGTGCGGATCATGTATCAAAAATGCAGGGAGTTAATATTAAAAGCAACGATGAGTTCATGCATAAATTTGTTCATACATTAGTCATGTATTACAAAACCGATATGGTTAAAAATCCTGTGTATTAAATACTGCCCTGTAGGGTGGGCCCTGGTGGGCCCCCACGCTGCGCCCGGCCCGCCCAGGGCCAGCGGGCTGGCCCCTCGCGTCGTGCTGTGGCCTGCGGGGGCGGGCCCGGCAGGGGAGCCCGCGCCTTTTGCAGCGTGGTCTTGGCATCGCTCGGACGTGTGCATTTTTCCTTCGGCGAGGACCATCGAGGAGCATACTTGATGATTTGGCGAAAAAAACACACACGAAACCGAAAAAAACACAGGGAATGGACGTCCAAGCGATGCCCAGTGGTGCGCTCCCGACGCGCAACGGCCTGGGCCTGGGCGGCCACGGGCGAGCCGTAAGTAAGTGGGTGGTGATTTGGGGGCGGCGAAGAGGGGGGTGATGACTAGGGGGGGTTGGATGTCATGACGTGGGCCATGATACTTCGCCAGATCTCATGGCGTCTCTTCTTTTTGTCACTGCGTCCCTGGCCCCCCCTGGGCCGCGCACATGCCGCCGGCCATGATTTGCGCACCCCCCTCTTGGACGCCCCCCTCTTGGCCGCCCCCGAGTGAAGGTGATGGATGCAAGTGGACGGTGGAGGTGGCAGCAATCAGTGAGTTGACGTCGAAGGTGGCCGCGTGCCTCCTCACGCGAGGAGGTGTCCGCGAAATCCTGCGCCGCGTGCCACGGGTGAGCAGCAAGTTGACGGTGGTGGTGATGGATGCAGTTTTGACGGTGAAGGTGGCAGTAAGCAGTACGTTGACGGTGCAGGTGGCCACGTGCCTTCTCACGCGAGGAGACATCCGCGAAAGTTTGCGCCGCGTCCCCCCCCCCACCCCACCCCACCCCGCGGGCGGGCGCGCAGGCGGCGGCGCGGTGCCTCGAGTGCGCGGGCGAGGCCGATCCCCGCGCCCGCCCGCCGATCCCCTCGTCGCCGTCCTCGCTCGAGGTTTTTCGAGGGTCGAGGTCTTCATGCCCAGACATCCTCCACAATTACACAATATGAAAATACTCTCCCACTTCCCCTGATGGCGTCCGGAAGATATTCGGCACCCCCCCGCGTACTGTTTTTTTACACAGGATTCCCCGGAGTTGGGTTTTCGCTTGTGTTTTTTCCAAAAATGCTGCTCTCGCTGAGGCGCCGGCCTCATTTCTGCTCCCGAATCGTTCCGAATCGTGCTCCCGCTGCAGCGTGGGCCTCATTTTCGGATCGGTGTTTGGCCTCCGTCGTTCAGGATGGCGTTCTCGCCCCAGCGCGGGCCTCTTTCTCGCGCGCCCATCCGCCCGCCACCACCGCGCCGCACCACCACCACCACCACCACACCACCACCACACCACACCACACCACACCAGCACCAGCACCACACCAGCACCAGCACCAGCACCAGCACCAGCACCAGCACCAGCACCAGCACCAGCACCAGCACCAGCACCAGCACCAGCACCACCACAACCACGCACACACGCACGCACGCACGCACGCGCACCACCACCCACTACGCACGCGCGCGCGGAGCCACAGGTCCGCTACGACACGCGTCCGCGGATAGAGAAAATCAGCGCCATGGTAAGGGATGGGAGGGAGGGGTAGGACGTCAGATATGACGCGAGCGTACCTAGCTTGCCCCTGCCCTCCTCTCCCCCCTCTCCTCCCTCCTCCTCCTCCTCCTCCTCCTCCTCCCTCCTCCTCCTCCCTCTCCCACTCTCCCCTTCCTGTTCCCGTTCTCCGCCTTCCCCTCCACCCCTCCTCCGCTGTCCCCCCTCCTTCGCTTCCTTCTCTATCTCCTCCTCCTCCTCCTCCCCCTTACCCCCCCCCCCTCCTACCCCTCCTCCCTGCCCCACGATCAGCCATGCGCACGCCGTCAAAGATCACTAATTATACACGGTTTTTGGCCGCAGGGACGGGCCTCGGCATGGAGCCGCGATGCACCCCCACGCGACCTTGGGCAATGTTTGGGCCCTATTGGGGCCATCATGGAGGCTTCCTGGGCTGGTTTGAGCTGACGGAAGCTGGGAAAGGTGGACACACAAAAACAATGAAGCACGTAAGCAGCATCGATTCTTTGTGCTTCCTCGGGCCCTCCTGCGAGTCCCCTGGAGCACTCCTGACTTGTCTTGAGGGCATCTGTTGGCCCTCTTGAGTCAAGCCTTCTGAGGCCACCTTGGGTCATGGGGCAGTATTGGGCCGTCGTCGAGCCATCTTGGGCCGTGTTGAAGGCATCCTGGGTCATCGTGGCGATCCTAATCGCCGTCCTGGACCGTCCCCACGGAGACGCCATGGCCGCCCAGGGACCCTCGGGAGGAAGGGTGGTGCGTGCAGAACTCTGCGTCGAGAAAGGTGGGTGGGTTTTTTTTCACTTGCAGAAGACCACAGAAGCCCTGCCGGGCAGCACTTGGCATTCTTCCACGCCTCAACGTGCTGGGGGGCACGGTGGCGGATCGAACGGGAGCCGTTGTCGTCGAAGTAAGCCCGTCACCAATTTGATTGAATTGCAAGGAACTCTCGAGCGAGAACTCGTTTCCTGAGTTTGGGGGCCTCGATGGCCAGTGTCGAGCGGGGGTTGTTGTCGTCGTAGCTGGGCCGCCAACAGCCCACATCGGGACTCGAGCCTGCGCTCAAGCGGGAGTCTCGCTTTCAAGGAAAATGCAGCCAGCGTCGAGGCGACAGCACTTGGAACAGTTTCCATGGATCAGCAGTCATTCTTCTCGGCGGCGAGCGAGGAGGGGAAGTGAGAAGGGGTGGGCCTTCTCAGAGGGCTCGGAAGCCCCCTCGCCTTCTGAGACGTTTTCTGAGCCTTCCCGAAGGCACATAGAACTTCTCAGAAGGCGGGAGGGCTGCTGAGAAGTCCAGCCGCCCTCTGAGAGGGCCTTCCCCTTCTTATTGCCCCCTCTCGCTCGCCGCATTGCATGTTGCTGTGTCGCCCCATTCTGGTGCACCAGTTGCTACGCCGCGCGCGCGCGTGACACGCTAGGTGTCGCCGAGTCGTGGGCCACGTCAACTTTGATGGGTCAGGTAATCTTTGGCGCAGGGTCGACAGGGTCTGGGTCAGATTAGGGGTAAGTCGGGCTTATCCTTCTACAGGAGGAATATTCTACAATAGTCAAAAATTATATATATATATATATATACACATAAAGGTCTGGGGACGATTTGTTGACTATGTTTAGCAATATGGGAGTATGTTTGATATATTTTTGATGTTTCGTCCAGAATCCCCCTGTATGGGGGACATGCCCGACTTCAGATCAGGGTCGGGGTTGGCCGCGTCAGGGGGGGGGGCTGTAATGTTCTCCAGGCGCCAGCCGAGTGCTCGAAGAGGCCTCCTCGCGCGGGGGCTCCAGGAGGCGTGACCCGGGCCCCGCCTCCCGGCGCCTTGGCTTTGGGGCGGCGCGGGCTCGGGGGGCGGCGGAGGGGCGGGGGCCTCCAGCAGTGGCGAGGCGTTCTGGCGTGCGCATATCGGGCGGGACGAAAGGGGGGGATTGGGAAAGGGGGGGGTACGAAATTTGCTGCACGCAGCTGGTCTCGGCCTCACCGAGGGGCCCATTTCTCGATAGATAGCCGCCTCTGGCGCCGGGAGGCGCCGGGAAAATCAGCTACGTGAGCTGATTCTCAAACCCCCCCTTTGTTATCCCCACCTTTCGTCCGATCCGATCATAGGCCCACCAGGCAACGTTCTAAGAACCTCCTGTGGCTTCCACGGAGTGTTCTCAGAACCTTCCGGGCCGGGGCCGTTTTGTTTTCACACATCGGTCTTATGTTATGGGAGCGCTGTTTTTGTTCTTAGAACATGTTCGGGTATTCTAAGAACATATCGTGGTAGGATTATAGGAATGCCGGGACGGTCGGTCCCTGCTCAGGGTGGGGGCGTCGCGAGGGACAAGGATTCAGTCGGGCATGTCCCCCTACAGGAGGAACCTTCAAAAACATTTAAACATAGGCTGAGGACGAGTTTTCGACTGATATGTTTGTCTATTTCTGCCTATACTTGCTTTCTTGTTCCAATCCACCTGTACGAGGACATGCCCGACCTAAGACAAGGAGGGTCAGCAGAGGGCCAGCTGAGGCACCAGCAGTTGGCCCTCCGGGGGCCCCCTCGTCGCCACGGCTGGACGCGGCTCGGAAACCTGGCGCGTCTTTGGACCCGGGGAAGGGGTCCAGGGACCTACTCTGAGCCGACGTTGATCAGGAGGGAAAAAACACACAGAGACAATAAATCGTCGATTCCCCCGAAAACATGAGAAAATATGGGTAGTGGGGGGGAAGAAAAAACCCAGAAAATATATGAAAATATGAGGAATCCTGTTATTTGTGTGTATCGATTGGTGTGTCCCAGGGCCCCTTCAGTTGAACTGGCGCTGTCTCATGCCGCTCTGATCCGAGAGAGCGAGAGAGAGAGGAGGCAGAGATCAGGGGGGGATTCTGGATCCAGGAGGGCTTGCGCGAATGCACGCTTCCGTGCGGTGCACCTACAGCGGCGTCGACGACAGGGCGCCCACAGCTGTACATAGTACTCAGTCCCTGCGGCAATGCTTGTTGCTTCTGCGGGGTGGCCAGGACCTCTGGGTCGGCCCGACTGCGCGGGCTCCCTACATGGGAGGGAGAGAGGAACTGAATAATGAAGAGGAGCTTGGGACCAATCGACACAGATACTTCAGTCCTCGTGCCATGCGCGGCTTTTGCGACCCCAACGGCGGTAGGGCAAGGCTTTCTCATAACATTAAGTGGACAGGTCCCGAAGAAAAACAGGACCTCGACCCACAGGACCTTCCAGAGCCAGTTCTGCATCCTCAGTCGTTGTTTTCGTTTGACTACTTTTGACTTTTTGTTTTTTACTTTTCCATGATTTTTGACTCTGTTTGACACTCCGCATCTGGTTATTCTTGCCTATGTCTTCATTGTTGTTCCAATCCACCTGTAAGAGGACATGCCCGACCTAAGACAAGGAGGGTCAGCAGAGGGCCAGCTGAGGCACCGGCAGTTGGCCTTCCAGGGGCCCCCTCGTCGCCACGGCTGGACGCGGCTCGGAAACCTGGCGCGTCTTTGGACCCGGGGAAGGGGTCCAGGGACCTACTCTGAGCCGACGTTGATCAGGAGGGAAAAAACACACAGAGACAATAAATCGTCGATTCCCCAGAAAACATGAGAAAATATGGGTAGTGGGGGGGAAGAAAAAACTGGGTGCGTTTGGGCCCCGTGCATGCCCAAGGAGCGATCTTGAGCAGACTTTGAACTGCCGGTGGCCCTCCTCCACGGCCCCGCGGCGGGCGGGGGGTCCCTCGGGTTGCTCCTGCTCCCCGCCGCCTCCTTGCTGCTGCTGCTGCTGCTGCTGCTGCTGCTGCTGCTGCTGCTGCTGCTGCTGCACCGGCGGGGCGGCTGACGAAGGACGGTGGGCGACGGGAAAGACTTCGGAGGGGTTCGGGGAGGTTCCGGGCGCGGTTAGGGGGGGTTCTCCGGGGGAGGGAGTGAGAAGGAGGATGAGGAGAAGGATGAGGAGACCTCTTGGGAGCTTCGTTGGACATTCTTGGGGCCTCCTGGGAGCTTCCTGGGAGCCTCTTGGAGGCCTCTTGAGGGCGTCCTTGAGCCTCCTGGTGGCCTTCGGGAGCGTCTTGAGGGCCTCTTTGGCTGTCTTACGGCGTTCCTGGCCCGTCAGACGCCGTCGGCAGCCGTCTTGGGAGCCTCTCTGGGCCGTTTTGGGAGCCTCTCTGGGCCGTCTTGGGCCCTCTGTGGGCGCTTCAGGGTCGTCTTGAAGGCAATCTTGGGCGTCTTGGATGCCTCTTGGGCCGTCTTGGGGCCCTCTGGGGCCGTCTTGCGAGTCTTTTGGGCCGTCCTGGGGCCAGCTTGGAGGCCTCTTGCGCGATCTTGCGGCCATCTTGGAGGCTTCTTTGGGCCGTCGGAAGGCCGGTTCGAGGCAACTGCTACAATTTTTCAAGAACCTGATTTTGGTCTCTTCGGGCTTTCCTGGAGGAACTCTTGGAGGACCCTCGGGCCGTCTTGGATGCCTCTTGGGGGCATCTTGGGTTATCTTGAAGGTATATCGGGTGCGTGCATCTTGGAACTTCTTCGATACATCGTGGGCTCTCTCGGGACCATCTTGGTTGTCTTGGAAGCATCTTGGAGGCCATCTTGGCCGTCTTGGAGGCAATAGTGGGCCATCTTGGAGCGCGAAAGGCATTGACCAATACATCCGTAAGGGCTTCGCCCCATGCCGCCGGCCCCCTTCCTCGGATAACGGGAGATGCAAAAGCTAAATTATGAGGTCTGGGTGCCGCAGTGAAGCAGTGTCGGGACCTGTTTGTTTTTCGACCCTGACTTTGCCGATCTGCGTGAGGGGTGCCACCGAATTTCAGGAATGAGGCAAATCCTATGTGTTTTTGCACCCTGACCCCACCGATCTGCGTGAGGGGTGCCACCGAATTTCTTAAATGTGGCAAATCCCATGTGTTTTTGGACCCTGACCCCGCCGATCTGTGTGCAGAGTGCCAACGGATCTCAGAACTGTGGCACATCCTTTGTGTTTTTGCATCCTGACCCCGCCGATCTGCGTGAGGGGTGCCACCGAATGTCAGAAATGTGGCAAATCCCCTGTGTTTTTGGACCCTGACCCCGCCGATCTGCGTGAGGGGTGCCAGCAAATTTGAGAAACGCAGCAAATCCCATGTGTTTTTGAACCCTGACCCCGCCGATCTGCGTGAGGGGCACCACCGAATTTCATACATGCGGCAAATCCCATGTGTTTTTGGACCCTAACCCCGCCGATCGGCGTGATGGGTGCCACCGAATTTCAGAAATGTAACAAATCCCTTATGTTTTTGGACCCTGACCCCGCCGATCTGCGTGAAGGGTGTAATGTTTTGCCCACCCCAGCAATTCAGAACACACGCTCGGGGCGTGCTAAACCTGCCCGTTTGGGCCTCCCCCCCTCGCGCGGCCCATCAACACGGAACAGTAAACAGCAAGAAGCAGCATTGTAACAGTGGAAATTGGAAGCTGCAACTGGTACAGGGAACTGCGAACCTTCGCCCTACAGCCTGGTGGCCCCACAAGGGGGCCGGCGGATTTTGAGGAGCTCTCCGAGTGGCTGGCGCGCTGAGCCGAAGCCCCTTGGGGAGTTCTTTAGGAAATATTTTGTTTTTTGTTATATATATATATATATAACACAAAAAAAAAAAAAAAAAAAAAAAAAAAAAAAAAAAAAAAAAAAAAAGTCCAGCACGCCTTGTGGCACCCTTGTAGCAAGACCACAGGGGGCTGCGGGTCGACTGGCCTTCGGCCTATCCCGCCACCGCGCCTGGGTTGTAGGTCAGAGTCCTCAGGGATGGCTCTTAGGGTCTCTTCGAAACGCTCTCGGGAGCGTCTCGGAGGCAGTTTGGGGCTTATTGGGAGCCTCGGGGCCTCTCAGGGCTTGCTGGGCCAGCAGTTCGGGGCCTCTTGGAGGCAATTTGCAGCCTCCTGGGGGCCTCTCGGGGTCTCCTGGGGGCCTCCTGGGGCCGAGAGCTCGAACGGTCCGTTGGAGTCCCCCGTCGGGGCCTCCTCTTGGAGCCGTCTTGGGGGCCCTTGGGGCCGTCTTGGGCGCCTCTTGGGCCGTTCAGGGGCCATCTTGGGCAGTTTGGGGACCTTGGAGGCATCTTGGGCAGTCTTGGGGCGATCTTGGGGGCTACTTGGGTCGACCTGGAGCGTCGGGAAGACGCCAACATATTTCAACAACCTGGGGAGAATGAATGATTGTTGCATCTTGGGAGGCCTCTTGGTGACTTCTTGGGGCGTCTTGGGGTCTTCTTCAACCGTCTGGGCCATCTTGGCCGTCTTGGACCGATCGTTCGACGACTCGGGACACTCTTCGGCCGTCTTTGGGGCCTCTCAGGGCTCTCTTGGCCCGTCTTTGAGCTCTCTTGGCGTCCAACAAGTTCAGGCGACACACCCTGGTTGGGTGCAGTAGCGCCAGGGACCGCCTGGGAAACTGGGAGCTCCTGGCCTTTGAGACCCCTTAAGACCACAAACCCTCTACCCTTCAGAGCTGCATGAGCCTCCGGGCGCCTACTACGTGCCGAAGGCAAGGTGGCCGATAAGGGGGGAGGCAGGAGACACAATCATATAATATCTTACAGCATGTAGCATCTATGGAATATTTCGATGCGCTTGATACATTGCATGATAGCCTCCGCGGACCTGCCTTCGACAACACGTTCCTTCGGACGTGGATTCCAAGGCTGACGCCGCACCGCCGACCCAAGGGGGGGTCCCTTTAGGCCGTTTGGAACCTTTCGGGGACGCGAGAAAGCACGAGAGGGTGCCAAAGGGCGCTTCTGGAGCAGATGACCCCTCGAGCGGAGTCCGGCGGGAACCCCCCACTCCAAATTTGCCGGTTCAAGCTTTTGGGGAGGGGTTCGGGGAGGGGCAGCGATCTTCGGACGGGACTGGGTCGAGGATAAATCCGTTTTGGAGCGTTCTGCAACGCTCTCAGAGCGATCCAGAACGCTCTAAGAATGCCGCGACGCCCAATGCGTCCTCCAGAGCCGCTGGATCTCAGACGTTCCCGATTCATCATCACCCGAGTTTCTCCTCGTCCTGGTTTCGTCTCGGATCTCACGCGCCGAAGAAACCCCAGGGGGTCGGCGACCTCTTGCACGTCGGCGATTCCCCTTAGGTCTCGACCCATGTCCGGGCCCATCCCGCCGAACCGCTCTCTGACGGCCGCAAGGCCCAGGAGGGGCCGCAAGAAGGGCCCGCCCTCACACTGCATGTGTGGGTGGCCTCGCTCGTCCTGTACATCGCAGCCGTTGCTGCTATCCGACGAGTGGTCGGCTCGGATTCGCCGTGCAGTCGGCGCGGGTACGACACGGACTCGAGGTGGACTCGAGGCGGATCCGACGCTTTCTACACGGATTGGACACGGATTCGACGCGGATCGTGGCGCGACGGGACCGACAGGGCCACCCGAGGGTGTAACACCATGTCTCCGGGCCTTGTGGCCGTCAGACTCGCCTTCCTGATTTTTGTCGCGGCACGAGGGGGTCTGGGCCCTTTGCCTCCCTTCCGCGCCCTCCTCTGGCCGGCCTGCTCCCCTGCCGGCGCCCCAGGGCATCCAAGACTGCGGCTCTTGCCGCGGCTCCGGGCAGTTCAAGATGTACGGCGACCGGGCGCGCGCGCAGGGCAGGATGAGGAGACGAAGGAAATCGAGGAGGAGGAGGAGGAGGAGGAGGAGGTGGAGGAGGAGGAGGGGGAGGGGAAGGAGGGGAGGAGGAGGAGGAGGAGGAGGAGGAGGAGGAGGAGGAGGAGGAGGAGGACGAGGAGGAGGAGGAGGAGGAGGAGGAGGAGGGGGAGGAGGAGGGAGGAGGAGGAGGAGGAGGAGGAGGAGGAGGAGGAGGAGGGGGAGGAGGAGGAGGCGGAGGAGGGGGAGGAGGAGGAGTAGGGTTGAGCGAAGGTGGCTGGGCACGATGCGACAGAGAGTTGCACGAAACACCGAGGATCGAGGAGGATCGAGGGCCGGGTTTGGGGGGGGGGGGGGGGCGCGTTCTGCCTCTTTGGGAGGCCCTCTGGGAGCGGCCTCGTCGCCACGGCTGGATGCGCCTCGGCGTCCGAGTCGATACGTAGAGGCGGCGGGTGCCGCGGCGGAGGCGGAGGAGGTGTGGGGTAACCGCCGCCTCGCGCTCCATATATGGCGATGCGGTCACTTGTACTCGAAAGTGGCACGCTGGGCCCGAGCCGTAAGCGTGTGCGGGGAAACGGGCAACACGGCTGCTGCTACAGCGCCAGCATGGAGGAGAAGGAGGAGGAGGAGGAGGAGGAGGAGGGGAGGGAGGAGAAGGATAGAAAGGGAAGGGGAAGTCTTGGTATCGTAATTTTGGGGGGGCCTCCTGAGGGGTCCGCGTCGCCACAGCTCGATCCGCTGCGAGGCCCGTGTCATGGCGCTGCTCCTTCTGGGCAGGTCTGGGCGCTCGAGTTGGGCGCTCGCGAGCGCCAACTCGAACCTCCTGCATGTTTCGGTTGTCTGTGTGTGGTGCCGTTCCTGGATTTGGTTGCCCTGTCGGCTTTGAAACACGTGGTCCCTTGAACTTCTATATTTTTCTTTCCAGTCCCGAACGATTCGGCTGTCTTGTTGCCACCTATACATACGCGGCGGCAGCGGCTCCGTCCAGTCGGAGTGGACGCAGGGAATTGGGGAGCTGATAGCCATATCTTTGTGTTTGGACATCGTCATCATCCACACTGTCATGTTCTACTACCCCGTGAGAGGGTGCATAAAACATTACACTGTCCGTGGCGATAGAGGGGCACACACATGGGCGCTTGCGATTCAGGATCTGGCAAGACACTAACGCTGCACCGTGGCAGTCTGGATGTCTCTCCTCGCGATGGTTGACGTGGATGAGGAAGGAGGGGCCGAGCGTTTTCTTTGGGTGGAAGGCAAAGGGTGAAATCTGAAATGCCGTTTCGATTGGTTTCCAAGGTGTAAAAGCCCTACGTCCTGAGAAAATGCTCACGAGGGATGGGGATGGGCGGACAGGCGCAGTTCCGCCGACCCCCAGGAGAGGATATGTGCGGCTTCCCGTGCCGTATGTGTTGTTTGCTGCTTCCCGTCGTGTTGTTTGCGTGCAGTTGTCTCATGTTCCTACGCCCTACGCGTACGCGTCAGTTGCGGGATTTCGTGGGGGCATCTTGGAGACCTCGGCGGTGCTCTTTCAGGAGTGTTTTCTGGGTTTGGGGGGGCCCTCTGGAGGCTTCTTAGGGGAGGTCCTCTTGGGGGCTATGTTGGGCGTCCTGGGCCCAGTACTGCTAGGAGTTCCCCCTCCTGAGCGAATCTTGCCCCTCTTCGGGTCCTCTTGGAACCCTGATTGGCAGTTTTGAGGGGCTCTTGGGCAATCTCGGGGCCTTCTTGGGGCATATGCGAAACCTCTGGGGGGCTTCGTCGGCTGTCTTTGGCCGGTCTGGGAGGCTTCTCGGGCCGTCTATGATTTGTTTGTACCTCTTGAAGCCGTCTTGTGGGTCCTCTTGCGCCCTCTTTGGGCGTCTTCGGGGCCTCTGGGGCCGTCATGGGGCCATCCTGGATGTGCTAGAGGCTTCTCCGGCGCGTCAGAGCCCTTCTTGAGCTATCTTTGAGGGCGTTTGAGGGTGAATTTGGAGGCTGCGAGTGCGCCGGTGGGCTCGTCGACCCCACTCCCCGCCTCTTACGTGATTTGGGATCCAAGGGGGAGGGCGAAGGGGAATGGGACAGCCAAATGTACCACACGCCTTTCCACTCCCGCGGATCCCAAGGGAAGGGTAGGAATGGAGGGGAAAGCCAAATGTCCCACACGGCTAGGGGCGTTAAATGGGGAAGCAGCGAGGGCTGCCGAAAAGGGAGCCTCGAAGGCCCCCGGGGCCCTTCGGGACTCCAAAAGGGTCCCGAAAAGGGTACCGTTTCCCCCCCCCCCCACACATTTATCGCCCCCCCATTGTCACCGAGCGCGTTCAACTGCAGTCGGCCCAGATTAGTGGGTCGACCTTGCCAAATCAAGGGTGTGTCCTGTGTCTCGCGGCCCATGCTTCCTACATTCCTGTGGCAATGTGGCCCTCGGAAGGCTTCAAGAGTCTTGTGTCCTTTCGCGTGTCCTGTCCAATCGAGCCCGACTGTATTCGCACAGTGCCTACTCGCAAACGTCCGAAGAAAAAAACAGACGTCCGCTTCGGTGTCATGGGCCGTAGACCTCCACGGCGGGTCCAGACCACTTGCGAGCATCTACTCTGCGAGCAGTGAAACGCGCTTGTCTGTATGAATTCGCGCCCCTCCTCCTCCTCCTCCTCCTCCTCCTCCTCCTCGTTTTTAACCGCTGGACCCCGGAGTTCCCGAACTCTGTTCCTCGGAGGCGGAGAGACCTCCTACCCTGACACGTCGATTGAGGAGTTTGCCGTTTTCGGTTCGCGCGAGGGCGTCGCGGCCGTCATTTTTGTGGGTCCAGGTCCGTCGGTTTCAGTCCCAGGCCGTTTTCACTAAAGGGTGGTACGTTAATGGGAGGTTTGCCCACCGCCGAACTTACTCTGCGAGTAGTGGAACGCGCTGGTCTACACGAATTCGCGCCCAAGTTTTTCACCGCTGGACCCCAGAGTCCCTGAACTCTTTTCCCGTGCGTAGCTTCGCGCCCTCGAACCGTGTTTCCCCTCTCGGGGCCCCGAGAGCGGCCCACCGGAGGCCGAAGCAGGGCGCCCGTCCGCCAGAGGCCGGGAGAGGCGCGGCGGCAGCCCTGGGAGGCAGGATGTGCTTCAGTGCCGTCGTGCGCCGCGGGTGCCTCCCACAGTGGAAGCCCATGCCAAGGAACACACCGCTTGCCTCCAGGGTGCCCTGGGCTTCTTGGGTTTCGATGGTCTCGCGATGGAAAGCGTGGCTCTTCCACGCCAAAATCAGTGGACATGCTGGGGTCTCCGGGTTGGGTTTCCTGTGGAATGCCTTTGGTGGTCGAGCTACTGTTGCATAAGATCGAGGTTGCAAGCGCCCAGGCCCGAGTTGCACGTAATGGAAGATGATGATTCAAAGAATAAGACCGAGGGTCGTGTTCACGCGACGGCGCTAGAGCTAAGTCGGGCCTGTCCCTCTACAGGAGGAATATTCAAAGATAGCCCCCCCCCCCCCAAAAAAAAAGTCCGGGGACCATTTGGTTTAGCATGTGTTGCGTATGTTTGAGCACCTGTCGGGGGTATGTTTTTTCGTTCGCCCAAAATCCCCTTGTGGGGGACATGCCCGACCTAAGCCCCAGAGTGATGCTTAGAAGAGCCCTCGGGCCGGGAAACGCTCTGCTTCATCGTTCCCCCCCGCTCTCCTTCGGGGCGCGTTCGCCCCGACGGCCGACGCGCCGGACGGAGCCGAAACGGAGGACCAGGAGGAAGGGGTAAAGCATTTAGGAGGAAGGATTGGGAGGATTAGGAGGATTAGTCCGGGGCGCAAAAAACGCCCATACCCTGGTTTACGAGGCGCTTCGAACCTCCTGTGGGCTGACAGGACAAACCCTGCGTGATGTGCGGCGTCCTCGCGGCTTTCTAGGCTCTGGGACTTCCCAAGAGGTTTACAGACCACGCACTTGTAACCCAGGGTAGGGTCGTTTTTTTGTCCCCTTAATTAGGATTGGGAGGAAGGATTAGGAGGATTAGGAGGAGGAGGAGGATCAGGATTAGGATCAGGAGGGGAGCCAAAAGCAGCGGGGTGCAACCACAACGACCTGATCGTCCCGAACAGCCACTGGAGAGCCGAGTTGTGACCGAAAAGACACCAGGCGTTCGTCGGACCGAGATATAAGATCGAGGTCGGTTCGGGGAGGCTGCCCTGACGTTCGTCGTGGTTGTTGGCTGCTGTTGCGCATCCTGGGGAGGGTACCCTAGGACGCTCTTTGTGTTTGGGCCGGCGGAGCGTCTCATGTTCTCGGGGGATGTTATTCTGGCCCAGGTTCGACTGTAGCTTGCCATGGCAGGCCCTGAGATCTGAGGCTGCGAAAAGATACAGCATCGCGAGAAATCACGGCCTGAGCCCGAGACCCCACCTGTTTGCTTGTTTTTTTATGTGGAGCCGGGTCGACCTGAGATGCTCCCAGGGCACAAATCGGGGCGAAAGCACCCGGTGTAAAGAAAAGAACAACGCCCGGATCTCAGAGAGAATTCAGGGGCAACCATAGGGGGTAGGCATATTGGGGGATGCATCGGCCCCAATGGCCCATTGATATCCGATAGGGGTCCGATAGCCCCAACCTGCCCAAGAAGGGGCGCCCTGCCCAGGGCGTCGGCGAGGGCATGAGCTCCCAGTACATCGAGTGCCCGGACCTCCCGCTGTGTCGTGCTGCGCGTGCCCATATGTTGCTCTCTGCTCGCGCATGGAGGGTGGCAGGGATCAGGGGAGGGATCGGGAGGGAACACGAACAGGAACACAGACGAAGTCTGCGGCCCCGATTTAAACCCGCCAAGGAACTCTCAACGCTTCTTGGTGAGGGAGAAGGGATTACAAAGAGAGCCCAACCCTCGTAATTGAGCTTGCTGGAGGATCAGGAGGAAGGCAGAGTGAGAAGGAGGAGGAGGATGAGGAGGGCGTCCTCCCCCCCTCCTCGGGGGTCTTCTCTAAAAGAAGAAAAGTAGCATGCACTTGAGCGTCCGAAAGTCCGCGCGGATTTCTCGGATCTGCGCTGGTCCCTTTCGGCGCCGCCCCTGGCGCGCTCCGCGCGCCAGGGAGAGGACGTCCAGCGCGGATCCAAGAAATCCGCGCGGACCTCCGAAAGTTTTGTTTTGCGGGCTGCTTTTCCACCCTCGGGTCTCAGTACGTTGCTCTAGTGTTCTTGGCTCTAGGTGGCTTTGGGGTGCGTCTGGGGGGTAGAGGAAGAGGAAAGAGGGAGGGTGCGAAGGTCTGCTTGGGGCTATCGCCCCGAGCAGACCGATGGTCGTCGCCTTGGGGAGCCAACGGGAGCTGCATCAGCTGGCCATGGAGCGTCGACTGGTATGGGGCCCGCAGAGCGTGAGGTACGGCGGGAACGCGAAACGAGCACGCAAATCTCACAATCAGTGGGTGTTCGGGGGTACGATTTCGACGAGGTTCGGTACCAATCATTGCAATGTTTCTTTCAGATCGTCATTCCGCCCCTTAGGAACTCGGGTAGTCTTCAGAACTAACTCTGGCCGTTCGGGGGCCCATGGGTCACGAAGACGAAGTGCGTGGTGCTGGGCGCTGGCTGGCTGGTTGCACGCCTGTCATAATTCATGGAGGACCTCGGTCTCGGGAGCGCGTGTCTGTCCAATTTACTTGAGTTCGCGACCCCGAGAGCGCGTAACCCTAGTTAGTCATGGGATCCGTGGGCTCGGGTCCGGAGCCGAATCTTTAGAACACGAGGGGGGAGGGGGGGCGGGCGCAAGGCGCCCCCCCCCCGAACACGCATCCCAACACAAGAGATGCTAGGTTGCTGCTCTGGAGGAGGTGTGACGCGTTGGGCGCAGCTTCTGTGGGTTGGGCGCGTGGCCCTGAGAACGCGGATGCGCAGTGACGCAGTGATTCACAGCGGATCGTTGACCCGGGAGCGCGAGGCTTATTGTAATTTACCATAGATCGGGGTTTCGGGAACCCGATTGCGCTGTAATTTACGAGGGGTCGTGGCCACGGGAGCGCAGATGTGCTGTAATTGATGAGATGAGTATTGCATCGGGAGCTCGAATCCGCTGAGATTTATCCAGGGTGGTGGCTTCGACAGCGCGAACCCATTGTAAAGCATAAGGTATGATGACAACGGGGATAAGAGCCTGTCGCAGTGTACGTGAGGTGGCCTCGGGAGCGCGAATGTTTCGTGACTCTTAGGCTTACGCCACACCGCCGATCCCTTGGGGGACTGGCATATGTTGCGTGCTGCTCCTGAGGGCCTCTTGTGCACCGTTTGGAAGTTTCTTGGAGTTCTTTTGGGGCTTCATGGGGGCCTCTTGGGTGCCTTTTCGGGGCCCGTTGGGCTGACATTCTGAGTATTCCCAGTGCACGGATAAGAGTCCACGTATGCAGACGGCGGGCGTCTGTCAAAACACCCGAAGAATGAGTACCGAATGGCCATGGGCACAGCCCGCCACCGTGCTTGGGTTGCGGGTCAGAGGCCACTCGGATGGCTGATGGGGTCTCATGGGAGGCGTCTCGGGGGCGTCGTTTGGGAACCTCTCGCAGGCCACCTGGGGGCCTCTTGGGAGCTTTTTGGCTACCATCTTGGGGCTCCTGGGGGGCCTGGGGGGCTTCTTGGGGCAACCTGGAGGCGTCTTGAGGTGGAAGACTCGAATTGTCCGTTCGGGTTCCCCCTCTGGGCCCCCTCTTGAGGCTGTCCTGGGGCCTTCCTGGGCCGTCTTTGGGGCTTATTGGGCCGTCTTGGCGCCCTGTTGGGTCGTCTTAGAGCCCTCTTGGGGGCCTCTTGGCCCGTCTTGGGGCGATCTTGACAGCCTCTTGGGCGGTCTGGAACGTTGTGAACGCCCAAGAGGTGAACGTGTAAAAATTATACGTTTTCGAAAAAGGGAATGGGACACTTCCGGATGCCCTCTTGGCACGCCTCTTGTGGGTTTCTTGGGGCGTCTCGGGGGCCTCTTGGGCCGTCTGGAGGCCAGCGTGGGCGTTTTGGATCGATGTTTCAGCGACTCGTGGCCCTCGTGGACTGGGGCCCTCTTGGCCTGTTTTGGGGCCCTCTGCCCCACTGGGTGCGTTCAGCCGGATCCTGGGGGACCCCCGTAAAGGCGCGCGAACGCCCCAGGGGTCCGTTCCCGTTCCCGTTCCTGTTCCCGCCGCCCGTGCCACTTCCAGAGGATAGTAGGGGAGGAGGGAGGGAGGGAGAAGGGAGGAGGGAGGAGGAGGGAGGGAGGGATAGAGGGAGGGAGGAGGGAGGAGGGAGGAGGAGAGAGAAGGAGGGAGGGAGGGAGGAGGAAGGAGGAGAGAGAAGAAGGGAGGGGAGGAGTAGTGAGGAGGAGGGAGAAGGAGGGAGGAGTGAGAAGGAGGGGGGAGGAGGGAGGAGTGAGGAGGAGGGAGAAGGATCATCGTCATCATGATCATCAGCAGCAGCAACATCATTATCACCATCTTCATCAGCATCAGCATCGCCATCATCATCAGCAGCATCACCATCATCACAAGCATCAGCAGCATCATCATCATCATCATCATCATCATCATCATCATCATCATCATCATCATCATCACCATCATCATCATCACCATCATCATCATCATTAGCATCAGCATCACCGCTATCATCATCATGATCACTCCAACAACCACCAATATCGTAATCATCATCATCATCAAACATCGTCTTCATCATCAGTCATCATCATCATCACCACCACCATCACTATCACGATCAACATCACCACCACCATCATCATCATCATTGTCATCAGCAGCATCATCATCAATACCATTGGGATTATCATCATACTGAGCACGTGCATCATACTCAACATAATCTTCATAATCAACATCATCAGTCATCATCATCAGCATCATCATCACCATCAGCATCGCCATCATCGTCATCATCATCATCCACATCAGCATCGCCATCATCATCATCATCATCATCCTCATGATCCTCATGATCCTCGTCATCATCACCATCGCCATCGCCATCGTCATCGTCAACAATGTCAGCATCGTCAACGTCGTCATCCTTCCCCTTTGCCTCCTCCTTCCCTTCCCCTCTCAGCCCACCCCTCTCTCTCTCTCTCCCCATCCACTTCCCCCCCCCTCTCCCCGTCCCAATACCTTTCCCCCTTCCCAATCCCCCTCCCCCTCCCTATCCCCTTCGCCAACGGCGATGATTCGCCGTAGGCGTCTGACAGATACCTTCCGAGACCGCCAGCGAACTCCCAGGAGACCCCCAAGACATATTGATGTTCTTATGGCTGTTGCAAGATTTGGGGATATGTGGTTCTTCGATCTCGGTCCCAAGGACACCCTGGACGCGAGAGAAAGAGAGAGCGGGAGGGGGAGAGAGAGAGAGAGAGAGAGCGAGAGAGAGAGAGAGGGCGAGAGAGAGGAAGAGAGATATAGAGAGAGAGAGAGAGAACAAGAGAGAGAGAGAGAGAGCGGGAACGGGGATGGGAACGGGAACGGACCTTTGGGGCGTTCACTTTTTTTTACGGGGGACCCCCCCCCTCCAAATCGACCGGGTCCCGCTCCCGGGGGACACGCCGATGAACCTCAAGGGGCCGGCGTATTTACGA